>SOPF01027795.1:0-16010 GCA_012979155.1 Hypericum perforatum
CCCAATAAGACAGCTCGTGAGCCCCATTGGTAATAATTGGGATGCGTCAACGTTAATTGTTTCGTCAATAAACTTTATTTTATTTTATAATCGTAATTATACAGTATCCATTGCTTTTGAAGTTGACAATCGTAAACTATACAAAAAAAAGTCGAAAACTATATGTAAACCATATGTCTATGTTATTTTTTGCCGCTTGATATTCTTACGTTCTGTTAATGACGCAGATTTGATAAGATTTTTGAAATACGAAAAAAAAATATTAAATGTTTAATATAAATTGCATTCTAATTGTTAAATATTCAAAACATCTTCGTTAATTCTGATCCATCTAGTTTTTGTTATCTTACTTTTCAAGCACGACAAAACTGAGCACGCTCTTAAATCAGAGAGAGAAAACATTCAATGATGCGATTAAATGAGCAGATGAGGTCGAAATACTTGAAAATTACTACTCAACTTGTCTCACTACAGTGTCTGTTATTAATGAATCCTAGAAGAAAACAAAAGTTGCTGCATGAATTATATGCATGGAAGAAGGGAGAGTATTGATCTCGAGAAATTAACACGCATAAAATAAAGTCTATTGACGTGAAATATATTGAGTCATTAAATTCAAATTCAAATTGGTGTGATTTTTATAATGTAACTGAAAAAAATTGTGAAGCCGTGTTAAGGTCTTGAAGATTACAGGGTTTGGCATGATTCCTCTCATCATAAAATTAATCATGTGCCAATTTTAAAGCCAAAATCTAAAAACAATGAATGATTGGTCATTAGATTTGAGAATAATTGGTCCTTATATTTGAGACGATCCAACAAAAACTGAAATTTTCAATTTTATTTTATTCTCCCGACAGCGTAATTGAGATGGTGACCAATCAATAATGGACGCCTACATGAGAAGATCTGGTAGAAAACTCTAAGACAGCTATATCATAATACGAAATTTATTTATTGCCTACACAGCATATTTGATTATATTTGATATCTACCTAAGAAGAAGCCGTAATTACGCAACAGTGATAAGAGGGGAGAGTTGGGGCCGGTGTCCGGTGAAATGCAAGGAGGAGTCACCACCAATGGCAGGGCGAGTGAAAGACAAAAATAAAAGATCCAGTTCTTGGAACACAACTGCTGGAATCAAAAATTGGATGTTATGGTATAGTTTTGTATTGGACGAATTAATGATGGGCCGAGTCGAACTGGTGACATGCTCCACAATGTAACCTATCAAGTCCCGACTTTTTTTTTAATCATAGATACCAACGGTAGATTTTTTGTAAAAATTCAGTTAAAACATTATTAAATATTAATTAAAATTATGTTATCTTCTTTTAAAAATTCGGCGATAATCGAAACTGAAACAAGTAGATCAATTTGATTTTAGGGCATCATGTGATATTATTGGCAATAGGTTTCTTTACTCTGCATGGGAGATCGCGTCTTCATGTGGAAATAAACAAATGAAATATGTTTGTGTAACGAATTGTTTTTGTCGCAATCAATTCCTTTCCAGAATGCGTACAAAATTTTCATCACCCATCAATTTCCACATTTACCACTCTCAACAACTTAACTCCAACTCCAATCCAACTCCTCACCCATCTCTCTTTCTCTCTCTGTTCAAATGGCGGTTTGCTGAAAGGACCCAAAAAGAAAGACGAAAAGATTTTGAAGGATTCAGGTGAAGTACGATATGCCGTTGAGAATTAAATTAATTTTCTCTCTTTCCTTCAGCTGCTAATTGCAGAAGATCAATGAGCACTACCAGAGCAAGCACTTCAGAATGACAGATAAGAAGATGGGTCACCATTATGATTTGTTCCCAGTTTTAGGAGAATTAATTTTCTTCGGTTTTAATTTTACAAATATATTCAGAGACACACTGCTAAATTGGTTATAGATTGTGACAAAATTTGATACTATACATTAGAAAGTAGACCGAAGAAGATGACACATTGACAATTAATCTTGCGTTGCTTTTGTTCGCAGTAACATACACACCCATTTACAGAAAGAAAAAAAAAACACCTAGTCTTACCGCAGCTATTCCTTACTTTTTTAAGAGTGGGCACATACTTTCTATCCAATTTCATAGTATAATTTGAGTTTAAAAAAATTCCATAAACATAAATGTTCCATGTCGTGAGACTTACCTTAACCTTCTTAATTACTACATTTACTGAAAATACCAACTTCAGATTTTATTTTTTATGGACAAAATGTCTCTTTAATTTTAAATAATTGAATTTACTTGTTTACCGAAACTTAAATAAAGTTCAAAATATAAAAATATTAATTCAACAAAATATAAAGTTCGCTTCCATTAAGGAGTCATAATTTATTTTTATCTCTTAACCATATATGTAACCTTCCATACGTAGACAAGATTCAGTACATAACACATATTTTTTTATTCCTTACAGGATTCACGTGTAAAAAATAAAAGAGTAATTATCTCATTTCATGCGCTGACTAGAATGACATATTTTTGTTAGTTGGAATGACATGTTTCTTTTAGTCAAAATAATATATTTTTGTTGATCAAAATGACATAGTATAGTTAGTGTAATCAATGTATTGCTAGTATGAATATCGTGTTGATGTTATTTTATAATGTTGTATTCATGTTATTCTAAAAATGATATGTTCTTGTTAGCATGAAAACGACGTATTCATATTGGTGAAAATGATATGGTGTCGGTAGTTTGAATAATGTATTTCTGTTAGTCTGAATGGCATATTAATGTTAGTCTAAAATTTGTATATTCTTGTTAAAAAGAATGACTTATTTTGTTAGTCAGAATGACATATTTTTGTTAGTCTAAATGGTATATTTTTGTTTAAACATCAGGATAGTTGTTGCCATGAAGACACTAAGTCAAGAGAGAAAATAGATACTAGAGTTGGGATCTCACTAATCAGCTTATCGATCATTATAACCGAGTCTAGATTGAGCATGCCTATGCTGTCATTGGGCTCATCGTCTTTGGAATTTTGTCATCTTCATTAGAAGTTTAAGGTCATTTTTTGTCATCGGTTATATCTATTTCTTGTCATCAGATCTACTAATCATCATTAGGCTTGCTGATAGCTGCATCAATTTCATGACCAGTATCATTAATTTTGTCATCACCGTGTAGAGAGGAAAGTGAAATGAGAAAAAGGGAATTGAAAAAGAGGAGAAAGAATGAGAGATTTTGAGAGAGAAAGAGAAAGTGGGAGAGAGAAGATACAGTACATGAAGAAAATAAGTTACACCAGTATCATATTTCTAATGCTCGTATTACGAAGTAGATTAATAGAACTTATTTAATCATATTTGATGCAGAACTCTCCTATTAGGTCATAAACTCAATCTAATTTATCTATATCCTATATCAAATCATTGCATGCAATGCATAACTTCTTAAAAAGAATAGGAAAATTTATTCTAACTTTTTAAAATATGTAGAGATGACAAAAAAATTCAAACTCTAATTCAGATTGTTACTTTAAACTATGTGTTTATAGTCTTTTGGATTTGGATCAATTAAGAGTATAATCAACCATCAAATTAGAGTATTGACCTGTATATGGTTCATAACCTAAATCTTACTCATAGATGCATGAATAACACGTATCTCATTTATACTCATCTAGATTATCATGTAAATATTATTTTTTCCATAAATTCTAAATATGGAAATAATTTTATTCTCTACTTAAATTAAAAATTGATATTTTATATCGTTAAACATTGAAATGGGTGCAAGTATGAGTATATATTTTAATAATTTATTCTAAAATGTTAAAATTCTTTTTTTAAATCAATGGATATATATATATATATATATATATATATATGTATATATATATATGGGGATGTTATTAGGTCATGTAGATCCTTGTACAAGAGGGACATCTACTTCTATAGATAGGGATATAATGGTCAAACTACAAAAATAATAATAAGAGCATAGATTAAGAGAGAAACGGGGGGATAAATTTAGTTTTTTTAAAATTTAAGAAAAATTAAAGCAAATCACGATAATTTTAGCATTGATGGCAGTTATAGAAATTAAAAATCATGGAGATTTTATCTCAACTATAGTTATAAAACCCTAAAATGATATAAATTTGGCTCTAACAATAGTTATAGTTATTAAAAGCTAATCATAAAGATTTTATCTCTAACGGTAGTGATAGAAAGCTTAAATCGAGGAGATTTCAACTCTGATCATAGATATAGTTTATGAAGTATGTTCAAATAGTTTGTTTAATTATGTTCAAATGATATGGTCAATTATATTTAAATAATTTGATCATGTTTATTCAAGTTATCTATTTTGTTCAATTAGTTTAATCAGATATGTTGAAATGGTTTGGTGAACTGTATTCAAATAGTTTGACTATGCATGTTCAAATGGTTTGTTTAACTTTATTTAATTGGTTTGATCAATTATGCTCAAATAATTTGGTTAATTGTATCTAAATAGTTTGGCCATGTATGTTCAAGTTGTTCAATTATGTTCAATTAGTCTAGTCAACCTTGACTTAAATAGTTTGATCAACTATGTTCAAATAGTTTGGTCAACTATGTTCAAATAGTTTATGCATATATGTTCAAATGATTTGATCAACTGTGTTCACATAGTTTTGCAATGTATGTTTATGTTGTCATAATATATTCAATTAACTTTTTTAGCTGTGTTTAAATAGTTTAGTCAATTATGTTCAAACAATTTGGTCAGCTGTATTTAAATAGTTTTGTCAATTGTGTTCAAATAATTTATGCATGTATGTTCAAATATTTGTACATGTATGTTCAAATGGTATGTGAGACAAACGAATTATGGTTAATAATCATGCAACACTCTTTGTTAGATACAACAACTACCGTATGAGGGTCTTTTTGTGCAACTCTTTTGTTTGATGAGATCATAGATTTGTTTAAATGGTTATTTATGACTTTTTATAAAGTGTATGGATGATCATTCGACATAACTCCACTCGCCATTCGATGTGAAAACAAAAAATAAAAATAAAAACCAAAATTGCATATGCACTTCTTTGCAAATTGTAAATGAGCCTACTTCTTCTTTGTCAATCTGAAACTCGTTCCCACAAAAAATTATAATTAAGATATTCAAAAGTGGAAGAAGAAAAGCAAATCAATAACATTAATGCATATCCAAGAAAATGTTAAGCAACGACTAAGATAAAAAAATTAGAACTAGTAGTACATGAATACAATCCATATTGAGGACAAGAATAATTAATCTAATTAACCTAAGTTTCTCTTGTATTATAAATACACGCTTAATTAATCTAATAAACACTAATAGTAAAATAAAAATTACTATGCTAAACTAATTTTAATGTCGATCTTACTTTTGGTACGATATTTCTCGATAGTGTCATCTCTCAGCCTTGTACCATCATCTCCCAGCCTTCGTCCCTCAATGTAACGATGTCATCATCATCATCATCTTCACCTTCTTGCTCGGCTTCATGGTGGTGAGAAATATTAGTGCCTCCTTGTTAGACCCAATCTCTCCCACCAGAATCGACGCCTTCTTAGCTAATCTTTTCCCAGTTTTGGCAAGGGGACTCATCTTGATCTATGCTCATCAACCATAGCTTGCCACAGATCTACTATGCTGACTCATCGATGGAGTCCTGGGTGGTGGAATGATGAATGCTAGTCTTCAAGGTTTGAGTCTCATCTCTAGGAAGGATTTAGATGGGAGAGAACATTAAGGGGAGAGGAAAAAACGAAAATACTCTACCTTAATATTGGTGGTTGGATTCATTTTTTTTTTAATTAGGCCTGATCCAAAGACTTAGCTCGATTTCATAATGGTCCTAGTGCATTATACACATCCATTACCAAATCCACTTGTATGTAAAAGGCATTACTTTTGAAGAACTTAAAATCTAAGTCTCTCCATAGAGATCCTTACAAAAAAATATGTAGGATTTGGATCGTACAGGTCCAAATTAAGATCATATAAACTCTTACCTTAATCTATTCATTGTATCTCCTAAATCTAAGGAAAATGACCTTAAGAATTTCCCAGGTCACATTTTTACACTTTCAAATGCGGGTCAACTAGTTTTTTAACATCAAGGATTATTTCAAATGTTATCCAAGTATAAACATGATAAACACTTCCAATAAGTTCCTTTCTAATAACGTTACTATATTATCAATTGTATTTCTCAATTTTAACAACACATCCAAACCAACAAGATATTCAATATGCAACAAATATCTACTTATTAAAAGTCGCCGTGGGTGAATTTCTAGTTGTTTGTGGGGTGAATAACAAGGCGAGACTTCTCTTTGACCATTATTAAAGGTGGAGTTGGAATTTCGTGAATGAGTAAAAGATCTACTTAGCAAAAAATACCATTTAAAAACTGAAAATAATTGTGCGATGAAACAATTAAACCCATGTGCCAGGCTTGGGTTGGAGAATGAGAGGTCCATTCCAACTGAACCAAATCTTGAATGAATGTTTGTATCCCCACATATATCAATCATAGTAATCCCTCTTTTATTCATCCTATGTCTTTGATAGGGTTCGGACCTATCTAGATAACCTAGCTAGAGCAACTAGAAAACCAAAACTAACAGGAGATCGTAGTAACGAACATGAATATCTAGACGTTTCGTATAGTTTTGATAATTATGAATGTAAACAATGGCATATATATATATATAATGATTTTCTAGTTTTGTTTATATATATATATATATATATATATATATATTTTTCGAAAAAAATAGACAAGCCTTAGATTTGTGTTATGTAGGAAAGTCTTTGCACAAGAGAACTTCGGTGGTGGAAAAATAAACTTATCAGATGCACATAGCCTCGATCTCAAGATCGTCGCAATTCAATTCTATTTAGCGACTTCTTTGCCATACAGGTTAGAAATAAACTTTCAAAACAAACAAAATTGTGATACGTTGGCATGGGGGCCCTCCAGAACTTGATTCACTTCCCTCCCTCCAAAGTCTGACCTCTCATTTACTATGGCACCACGAAATGTATGTGCAAAACTTTAATATTTTACATTTAACACATTTTTTTTCTACCATTTCTCGTATTCATTAGCCACTATCATGAGGGTCCTATCTCAAGTTGGGTTTGTCCGGGGCCGAGGGGCCAAGTTATTGATTGCTTACAAGATTTCCTTGTCCCACTTGTTAATGTCATATCTTCCCTTCCCTCTATTACCGTTGGACACTATCGTCTCTTTTTGTTGTAACTCTTTCCTTTCCAAGCATAAGGTAGCCCTCAAACCAAAAAATACTCAATAATGTATACGAGCTAAACTAATCCAAGCGGACCCACTGGCATTAATTCAAGTATTAAAGATTTGTATTCACCTAAGAACATTTTAGTTTCAAATTTCTCGCATTTTCATCATTTGAGAATACTAGTGAATATCATATTTTACGGTCAAGCTCTTATTCAAGTTAACAAGATTTTCTAATAAATATTTAATATCATTGTATTTTTAAAAATTCCACATTCACTAATTCATCCAAATACTAGTTATGTTTACCAACAAAAAAATATTTTTTTAAAAATGCGTAAAGTAATAGAGTAATATATTTAGCCGACAAAGAATTAAAACCATGGATCGTTTCGGGGTATGCAAAGTATGATACCATTTGTGCACTCTAGAAATGTGTGTGCATGGTAGTAATTTACGGGATCTGTTAGACCCGCACAAGGGTGGTGATGTGGAAAAACTTTGCTCACATAAAGACAACTCCTCTGTGACAACGACGAGTGAGATTGAGGCTTAAACAGTGTGGTTGGCACTAAAACAAATGTCGCTCCGCCCAATTTATGTGGTACAAGGCCCCCATCCCACGAGAATGTCTGCAACCTCTGGGCCCTTCGGCTATTGATACACTAACATTAATACTCGCAAACTACTGCATGTTGATGTAGGGGCGACCAGCTTATTAACTGACTGATCCACATTCGAGCGAAAAATATTTTTGAAAATTGTTAAAATTCTTCAAACAAATGTTTAATATTATTGTATTTCTAAGAGCTTAAAATCGAAATGACACATCTTGATATGTTAGAACAACTCGTTGTTTTTGTTGGATGCAATGCATGCTAATTCAAAGAAGCAACAGCCGTTGTCCTTACAATGCCAAACGTTTATTGCACAAAAGTTGTCTTTTCGATACTACGGCAACCTTGACATGCTTGTGGTCCTACTGCAGCAAACAATTATGGCTGTGTTCTGATATTGCTTGCGTTCATTCGCTATGCGCCTGCTACGTTTGATGCAGATTGCACGGTTCGAGCATCGAATGCCGAATTACGTATCTGTAGATGTAAAGGTTACATGGATGACAAAGTAACTTGCATGAGGCAAGAAACTTTAACATAAAAAAAGATAGCAGTAGTGAGTGACACACTCAACTGCGGTGAGATGCCAATACTGATGACACAACATGCAGAGATCCTGTGACAACGATGAGACGTGGTTGCTTTCCTGCTGATTGTTCGAGTGTTCGATTCGCTAGAACCATGCAGTTCTGCAGTGAACTCTCAGAAATCAGAAGGGTACCTTGGTTCTTCCTCGCAAGGCCAACCAATTGATCCAAGGGCAATCCTTGGGATCCATCCAGCTCAGCTCGAAAAACATTGATCCCCACTTCTTTCGAGGCTTGTACCCAGTGATCTCTCAATACAGAAGCTGATGTTGTTCTTGATTTGCCTCCCGCGATATTAACTTCCGTTAAAAATACGGCAGCTATTTGTCTCATGCCTGAATGAGTACAGTGACAAAAGTCATTTGGGACCTTGACCAGGTCCAATATAAAATTTCGAGGATGGCTAATCTCTAATATGCATCACATCGAGGAATGTTTCTCACAGTTCGTAAACCTAAGAGGAAAGGAAAGCCTAGTGTCTCAGAAAATACAACAGTGCTAGAGCATCAAGAACCGTTCCCAGGACTTCATCTAGCACTTCCAAAATGTAGCATGCTGGTCGAGTTGCCGGCCTACCAGAATATTCATATATTGCCTACTCGTGGATATAGATAGAGAGGCTCCTACATGCATAGCATGAGAACTTACCAGAAAGAAATTCTCTTGCAAAAGCTGAATGATCTTTATCACTAGCCATTGCAACCACAAGCGCCACTTGTGCCTCTGGAAAAGCCATCCTTATTGTTTCCACCAGAGCTTTAGCAGATTCTTTTGTGTGAGCTGAAGAAAAGGTAATTACTGTTTAATACAGTATCACATTATATTAACTACACAACCTCATGCATAGCAGTAATGACTTTAAAAATGAATGAATAATCTATTTGCAGGGTATATTATGGGGTAATTATTTAACCTCCATCGAGCAGCACTCTGGATCTAGGTAACCCTAATTCTTCTGCTTCCTTTACTGATAGGTATTGACTTCTTCCAAGCAAATGCGTTGTCTCCAAACCAGCTCGTATAGAATCATCGGAAATCCTCCATCCTGAGAGATATGAAAAGACTATAGACATAACAGACACGTTCATAACCATGCCTCAGCAAAACACACCAGAAACTTGCGGGACCTGTGGCTGAGAACTCTTGCAGGCTCAGGCATTAACAACAGAGTAATCTACGAAACTGAAAAAAAAAATTCAACCAACACAAAAAAATGGGAACAGTGCTCCATGTCACCCAGTCCTATTACAATAGACTTCCAAAAGCAGAATTCTATCTGGAGATATTTATCAACTAAACCTTATGTTAGTCTTAGGGAATAGCTGCTGGTGTCAGCAGGCAGAGATAATTCCAGCAAGTCCATGTTACAGAAGAAACAAAAATCATAGACCTTCAAGGTTGTGAGAATCAGCCAGTTGGAGAAATAAATGTCAGAAAAAGAGGTGCATCTACAAGATAGAAACTTGAGCATCTAAAGCTTGCAAGAATAACTCAGATGGCGGGTAATTTTTTGGATGTCTAACAGAGAGAAATGCGTACCTTGATTGCGGAGACACAGCGTTGTACATGCTGCAGTTGACGCATTGTGTAGCTGGTGACTGCCAAGCATGCGTAGCTTCAGATTTGACAACTTTAGAAACTGCCAATTGTTAACTAGGTCAGAATATAGATGATTATACAGGAATATAACTCCTAAGAATTGAGTGCAAAGCCAAGTAGTCAAATAAATTGGTCCATATATAGGACCATCTGAAAAAATGGATGTTATAGACACTGGAAACATGTTACTTCCAGAGCATACCGAGTGTGAATCTGATTCAAATTGTATCTTCAAATCACTCAATTGATAAGGTCTACCATGCAACACTTCGATGCCTCTAACTGTAGATCCGATTCCAGCATCATAAGCTGATATAACTGGTGAGCTCATTTTGGCTGCTTTGTCACGGAGTATATGCTCAATATGGGGAAGAAAAGGACCACCCAGGATCACCTGTGAAAAACAAAGAATTAGGTATGTGATTGGTCAGAATTCATATACACATGTTATCAAGTGCATACAAGTCAGTAGTCCCCAAGTTCAAAACTGCAGAGAATTTAAAGTGAAGAGGTTCAAAGAACATGATATTTTCAAAATATCTAGTTCCACTGGAGGAACATCCAAAAGCTTTTAGATAGTCTAGAGAAAAACACGAACTTATACAGAACCCAAGTAATGTTATCCGAAGGAAGTGCTATTAAGGAATAAAATGCGTTTCTCGAGTAAAAACGAATCAACCTAACTGGACGACCTTGCTTAATAATTCCAGCCTTTGCCCGTGCAATATTTTTAAGAGAACCACCTAAAGCCAGCAAATGTTCCTCGCCGATGGTTGTGATTACGGACGCAGCAAGTCCAGAGCTAGAAATGACATTTGTAGCATCTCGAGCACCTCCAAGCCCAGCCTATTGCATGAGAATTAACAGCTTGTTAAGATCGGATCAGCTTGTAATACATTTAGATAGAATAAACTGACACCTGAATAGGATTGAACTGCAAAAGAAAATCATATAGCAGTATGCAAGTGTGAAAAACGAATAAGCCAGGAACTGATATTCCACTGAAGAAGACCAAGACCAAAGGTGAAAATGGCAGACCTCAATAACAGCAATATCCACCTTCTCATCAGAGAATAAAGAGTACGCCATTGCCGTGAGAACCTGAAAATATTTGAGTTAGGAAATGCCTGCCTTCAAAGTATCAACAATTGCGATAATTTTTTATACCCTCCTCTTTACTGATACAGTTTGCAAGAATTTTTGCATCAAGAAAACTTTTGCATCAAGAAAACTTTCTTCAATAACCAGTAAGAAAGATAACTGCAGCAAGCCAGTACCTCAAAATGGGTCAGGCACCCTTGTTCATTCTGAATTGCCTCATCAAGTTTGTGCTTGATGCTATAGAAAAGACTATTTAATGCCTCTGCTGAAACTAGATCCCCCGATTTTCCCAATGTCATCCGCTCCCTCATGCTCAAGAGGTGTGGACTGTTAGAATAAGCCAAAGATTCGATCGGAAATCAGAACAAAAGCAAGCACATGAAACAATAAAAATGAGCAGAAATTTTTTTCAAGTTAACATCAAGTACAATCTCATCCATTAATTTGGTCATCAAAACGGAAAAAAAAAAGAAGCAAATAAACTGTACCATGAAATAGCTTGATTTCTGCCTAATTACAGAATTGAATTCAGACCACATAAAGATCAAAAGAATCTAGAAACTCTCAAGTTATCAAGATTACACTTGAGAGGTTTCATTGATTTCAATCATATGGCTTCGGCAAAATTGACGATTTTTTAAAAATTAGCATGTATTGTGCACTATATATACATACCTAGTATAGCAACCAACATTATATCCTGCAGCTCGTAAGACGCTGGCGACGAAAGCAGCCGTGGATCCTTTCCCTTTGGTACCTGCTATATGAACTGCCTACAGTACCACCATCCACATAATTCCAATACCACTCAGTCGAAAATCCAAAAAACAAATCAGTGTGACATTATATCGAGCACCTTATATGCAACACACCATAACAAAAAAACAACAGAGTGGCCAAAGATAAGACCTTGAACTTGGAATGCGGGTTGCCAAGGCGGTCGAGGAGCCGCCTCATCCGACCGAGATCGAGCCCCTCGTCGGAGTCAGTGCCTCCGCCCTTGGGAGTTCCCAGCTTCTCGTAGTTGGTAAGGGAATCGAGGTAGTCCATCAACTCTTTGGGCTCCGGTGGGTGCTCCTCGTCTCCGTGTTTGGAGGAAGAAGAGAGTGGCCGGATGGGACCCACCAGGACATTGCTTGTCGGGAGGATTCCTCCTGGTCGGACCCGTCCTTGGGACACGTGGCATTGGCTGAGAAGCTTTGCTAGTCTCATGTGTTTCCTTGTGTTGGTTTTCTCTTGGCCTTCGGTTATTGGTTTTAGCTGGGGAAGGAAAGTTTGTTGTCTCGGACTTGCTTTTTTTTCACATCTTTCCCCACAAACCTTTTTTTTCAGAATTTCCAAACTATTAAGATGGGATAATTCTCACTTTTCAAAAATTTTAGTTGACTAACATTAGGGATGGCAAAAAGATCCAGACCCTGTGGATCAGACCCTTACCCTATCCAGTGAGTCTTAGGATCCACGGATCATGGATAGGGTATGGATTTATGTATGTGGATTTTAATAGGGTCTGGGTCTGGATTGGATCGACTTAAACTCAGACCCAGACCCTACCCATAGACCCATTTGTTAGACCCTACCCATATATCCATTAGTTAGATCCTACTTAGACCCTAGTTAGTTTATTATGAAAATAATTATAATATATATAATTGTTAACTAAAAAAATTCTAACACCTAATTAGACAAACCTGAATATGACTATTTCGTGAAGAGCAAGAAGAAACTCAAGAGTTCAGTGAGCAAATCTGAATTAGGTCATTACTTAGAAGAGTTTGTTTTACCTAGAGCGGAGAACTTTGACATATTAAGTTGGTGGCAAAATAATGGACTCAAGTATCCCACATTGCAAATCATTGCTCGAGATGTGCTATGTATTCCTATGTCCGGTGTTGCCTCGGAGTCTGCTTTTAGCATAGGAGGTAGGGTGTAAACGTTCATCGTAATCATTTGCATCCGGAGACTTTGGAAGCTTTAAGGTGTTTGCAAAATTGGTTGCGTGAGATCATGAAAAAAGATAATTCGATAATGATATATTTTATCAAGTATGTGATTTAAAATAATGTGATTAAGTTTAATATCTTATTTTACTCTACAGATTCAGTAAAATGCGCAAATAGTGTAGAATATGCTTAGTTATTGATGATGTCGACTATGAAGTTTCAAGTATATATAATATTAATTTTTTTATATTAAATATCAAATTTAAATAACTAATTAAGTAATTAAATTTTATATTCAGATGCAAAATAAATTGAGAATAATTAAATTATATGAGCAAAAAAGGAGCAAGAATATAATCACAAAGACTTATTCAAAAGTCACATGAAAAATCAGCAAGAAATTATTTTATTTTCAAACTTTATATTTAATATTTATAAATTTATTGAAAACTTGTGAACCATATTTATTTAGTTGGTTGAAATGCTACTATTTTATTTAAATTTAAATTGATATTTTTTTATAATTTAAACTTTATTTTTTCTTACTTTTTATATGGATCATATTAAAATTTTAAAAAAATATAGTATAAAGTAGCGGGTCTATGGATAGGGCATGGATCTTTGATTAGACCCTAGGGTCAGGGTCCGGGTCTTTCTAAAAGATATCCATAAGGTCGTGGGTAAGGTATGGATCCAACTAAAAAAACTAGGGTATGGGTTGGATACTATCAATACCCTACCCTACCCTACCCATTGCCATCCCTAACTAAGATTTGTATTTTTTGACTAGAGCTTAATAAGGTATAACCTTTATTCATAGTCAACGCATAATTATTCAACACTTACTTACTGAAACTCTAAATTTTTTTCATTAAGTTATTTATTGATCCAAGCGAAGTGCTCGGCGGTGACTATGTGAAGTTGTTTCACTAGAAATTGGATTCTATGGGGACTTTATAGGGAGTGTCCCCATATGGGGACTCAAATTTAGACCATCTGATTGGCATCTTTTTAAAAATATTCTCATCTAATGGTGTAAATAACTCAAGGGCATTTTTGACCTATTACCCAAACCTAAAAAGTCAAACAATTAATGACTTCCTCTTTTTTCTCTGTTTATCAATATTAAAAAACTCAAGTATTTAATGGATTCCTTCTTTTTAGTCCGATTATCATAAATATCCCTCTTTTTAAGCAAAATTTAAATTTAAACACTAACCTTTGATATTCTTTCCCGTAAAAATCGAGACATTTAATACCTCCTCTTTTTAAATAAATCCCGAGATATTTAATACCTTCTTTTTCACAATATCAACTTACCTTTTATTGATTTATTGGTTTATTGTTTTATTAGTTTATTAGTTATTGATTTATTGGTTTATTGATAATGGTTTATTAATTTATTAGTTTATTGATTTATTAGTTTATTAGTTTATTGATTTATTGGTTTATTAGTTTATTGATACTGGTTTATTGATTTTTAGTTTATTGATTTATTGATTTATTAGTTTATTGATTTATTGGTTTATTGGTTTATTAGTTTATTGGTTTATTAGTTTATTGGTTTATTAATTTATTGGTTTATTGATATTGATTTATTGGTTTGTTAGTTTATTGATTTATTGATTTATTGATACTGGTTTATTGATTTATTAGTTTATTAGTTTACTGGTTTATTGATTTATTGATACTGGTTTATTGATTTATTAGTTTATTGATTTATTGGTTTGTTAGTTTATTGGTTTATTGGTTTATTGATTTTTTAGTTTATTGATTTATTAGTTTATTGATACTAGTTTATTGATTTATTAGTTTATTGGTTTATTGATTTATTAATTTATTGGTTTATTGACTAATTAGGTAGGAGGTTAATTAATGGGAGAGAGAAATCAACCAATTCAAAAAAGTTAGTAGTTGCAGAGATTATGGAGAGAGAATCTCATTAATAGAATTTTACCAAATTACCCTAGTCCCCATATGGGGACTCATAAAGTCTCCCCAACAAATCCACTCCGTGTTTCACTATTGTGGTGCGCTTATATTTATGTTTTTTTAGAAAAATGATAAATGTTTATTCTATGTATCATTATTAACAATAGGGCAAATTGTGTTGTTAATTGGATTTCAGAATTTGTATGGTTTTGAGACTAAAAATGAAAGTTTGTCAGTTAGACATTAATCACGGGTCCGAATTTGAAAAGATGTTGTAGGTGTTAGGCCCACATATATTTGCTTAATGGCAACTCGGGCTTGGCTCATATAAATGGTGTTGGGTAATATAAGTATATAACTTCATGGTTTTAAAAAACGCGGTCTGACCGGCGGGCGGGCGGCCAATCGTTCCAAATACCGTCCCGGCTTTTCTTAAAAGACGCTCTCTGGGCTGTCCGGCCAAAAAATGGGTCAACCGGATAGTTTTGACCAAAAATGGATCGGCCGAAACCCGGGTCAACCGCTTTTTTTATTTCAAGTAAGAAAAAAAAACGAATCGCCCCTTGTTAGGATGATTGGGTCTCTTTAGCATAGTTTTTTTCTGGATGAAGCTCTTTATCGAAGTTAAACCTTTCAATTACTTGGTCTCCGATTTTCCATTAAACTTCCCCATTTCCCAGTGTCATACAATACTTATCTGAAGCTGGCTGTAATTTTCAGGTGTCATTGGCGAATCATAAGCAGCTCGTGGATCACTATGGCTCAAAACACCCTAAAGAGGAGCCGCCTGTTGAGATTGAGGAGCCCAAATTGTGACACAATCATCGTAGACCAGCCAACTCAGACGATCCTACTCCATAATTGAATCAATTGAAGATCGGATCTGCTGTAATCGAGTGAAAATTGGCAAGTCTCTCAATTGGAAAATCCGATCCTGCCAAATTCCTCACAACCGACCTAAATTGATCGAGGATCCA
>SOPF01027795.1:26010-51348 GCA_012979155.1 Hypericum perforatum
TCTCCATTTGATTAATACAATTACGAAAGCAATTCCTTTTTACCACACCGCCTAATGAATCAAGGTGATATGCATATGGCGAGTGTAAAAATGGCATTGTGTGAAAATTGAATAAAATGCTTTCTACATGTAATTAACAATGTGCTAGAAGCTAATTCATTAAATATCTTTTGTCATCTGGAACAAGGAAATGTGTGCCTCGTCTTGTTTATGTTTTGAGATGGGTGTCTGGCAAACTAATGCTTAAAAAAAGGGGAAGTAATGATGGCAGAAACTGAACCATACATATTGTCTTCGGATGTGTCATATATATATTAAAAAAAACTGGTCCGACCGGCTATGGGCCGGTCGGGCTAGCCGACCTGGAGGTCAGACCAAAATCTGGGTCGACCTCCGGGTCATTTTTTAAAACCCTGTATAACTTGCAAATGGATGGATCAGACAATCAGTCATTTGGATAAAGCTTTGTGTAACGTGTTTTTCTGATTCTTTGCCCACAACTCGCTTGGCCCAAAAAGTGAAAGGCTCACACAAAACTGAAATGATCCGGTAAATATCCCGGGAAGTAAGTGCAGAATAATGACTAATATGATATAATTGGAGATTTTATTATTTTAACCTTAATTAGAATAATTAACAATAACGTTTATTATTTGAGGTTTGGTGCTCTATATAATATTAATTAATTAAAGAGTAGTCACAACATCTTTAATTAATTAAAATTATATATTTAGGATTAAGATCATATAAAATAATAGTTATAATTATTCATATGAACTACTATGAAATCTACCCACAAGAACTTTATAGTATTAGTTTGATTAATTAGGATAAAATATCAAATTATAATTCCTAATCAATCCACAATTATTAGGAAAAATAACATAATTTGATAGTTGTATCGTGTTAATATAAATATAATAGAATTATAACGTTAACCCACATGCAAGTTTTATATCTTTAGATTCATTAATTATTAACATATTTTACATTGGTAAAATATGATTTATTTGTTAGTTTCAAACTAACTTTAATTATCTTATAAATTACAGTTAGTCAATCTAATTTCTCTAATGTCAAGTGCAATGTTCCCAAACTCAAGGGTGATAATTTTATGGTCTGGATAGAGAGAGTTCTCCTTCATTTAGGATGAATGGATATTGATTATGCCATAAAAAAGTCTGAGTTATCTATAATCACTAAAGAAAGTACCTCAGATCAAGTTGATCTTTATGAAAAGTGGTAGCAATCTAATCGACTCTCGTTACATTCTTAAAGACTAAAATATCTACTGGGATTAGGGGCTCAAGAGAGAAATATGACAATGTTTGTCTTTTACTTACAGCAATAGATGTTTGTTTCATCACTTAAGATAAGACTTTGGCAAGTACCATTATCATGCAGTTCTCATCTATGAAGATTACAAGAATTGGAGGTGTGTGTGATCATATAATGTGCATGAGAGATAGAGCAGCTCAATTGAAGGCATTGGAGTTGATATATTTGAAATCTTTTTGGTTCACTTTATTTTATTCACTCTATCTCAATAATTTAGTCCTTTCAAAATCTCTTATAACACACATAAGAATAAGTGGCCAAGTACTAAACTTTTGACCATGTGTGTACAAGAAGAGGGAAGACTAGCAATGGAAGAGTGTGAGAAAATGAACCTCATTTTTTCTTAAAAGAAGAAAAAAAATCATATTAAAGACAAAAGGCAAAATACCTATCAAAGTGGACATTAAAAAAGAGTCAAAGTGTTTCTTTTGCAAGAAAAAAGGACAGATGAAGAAAGACTACTCCAAGTTCAAACTTTGGCTTGACAAAAAAGATATTCAACTTTTGTTTGTATGTTATAAATCAAATCTAACTAATGTTGGTCATAACACATGGTGGATTGACTCTAGTTCTACAATCCATATCTCAAATACCTTGTAGGTATGTAAAACCTTCAAAAGCCAGTGGGAAGTAAGCAATACATCCATTAAGGAGGAAGGATGAGTTGCTTGTGGAGGTTATTGGTTCTTGCAATTTGGTGTTGAGTAGCGACTTTATTTTGCATTTAGAAAAAAACCTTTTATGTTCCTCTAATTGTGTGCACTTGATCCTGTAATATAATCTTTTGTCGCATGGTATATTTGTTTCTCGTAAAACTCTTATTTAGTTTGATATTTTCTCTTATAGTTGTGCGAACTTAATTTTTATTAAGAAATATCATTTTTGTGGACCTAGAGTAAACATATGGTTTATTCTTTAAGACTAATGGACTTTGTTAGAGATTTGATATATTGTAACACATGGAGGATTATACTCGCTCAAAGAGAACTTATCGCCATGATTCATATACATTATTTCTTTTAGTACGTATTAAGTTATATGGACAAGGTAAGAGAAGGTCTTTTCTAAATACAAAATAAAGTTAGTACTTAATACTAAATTGCAAGAACCAATAGCCTCGATGAGCGAACTCATCCTTCTTCCTAAATGGATGTGTTGCTCACTTCCTACTAACTTCTGAATATTTTGCATACCCTGCAAGATATTTGAGACATGGATTGTAGAACCAGAGTGAATCCACCATGTGTTGTAACCAATATTAGTTAGATTTGATTCATAACATAGAAACAAAAGTTCAACCACTTTCTTGTCAAGCCAAATTTAAACTTGGAGCAGTCTTTTTTCATGTGTCCTAACTTATTGCAAAAGAAAAATTTTGACTCTTTCTTAATGTCCACTTTGACAAGGATCTTGCCTTTGTCTTTAGCATGGTCTTTCTTCTTCTTTTCAAAAAATTCACCCTCTTCCATTGTTAGTCTTCCCTTTTCTTGCATACACATGGTAAAAAATTCATTAATTTACCATTTATCCTTATGTATATAATAAGAGATTTTCAAAGGACAAAATTGTTGGGGTAGAGTGCAAAAAATGAAGTGAACCAAAAAGATTTCAGACATATCAATCCAAGGCCTTCAATTGAGCTACTATATCTCTCATGCGCATGTATGATCAATTACACTTCTAATCTTGGTAAGTTTTATGGATGAGAATTGCACCTTTACTAGCCAAAACCTTATCCGGGGTAATTTTTTCATAAAGATAAACTTAATTCGGGGTAATTTTTCATGATTATAAGTGGATCATATTTTTTATGGCATAATCAATATCCATCCATCCTAAATGAAGGATAACACTCCTTCTAGACCTTAAAATTGTCACCCTTGAGTTCGGGAATATTCTACTTAACATCAGAGAAACTAGATTGATTAACTGCAATTTATAAAATAAAATGCTTATTAAAGTTAGTTTGAATCTAACAAATATATCATATTTTATCAATATAAAACATGTTAATAATTAATGAATCTAGAGACATAAAACTTGCATGTGGACTAACGTTATAATTAAATTAGATTCATAATAACACGATGAAACTATCAAATTATATTTTTTCCTCATATATGTGGGTTGATTAGAAATTATAATTTGATCTTTTATCCTAATTAATCATACTAATATTATAAAATTATTGTGGGTAGATTTTGTAGTAGTTCATAAGAATATTATGACTACTATTTATGTGATCTTAATCCTAAATATATAATTTTAATTGATTAAAGATATTGTGACTACTCTCTAATTAATTAATATTATATAGATCAATAAACTTCAAATAACTTTATTGTTAATTATTCTAATCAAAGTTCAAACAATAAAATCTTCAATTATATCATGTTAATCATCATTTATCTAAATGTTATATGCAGATTCCAAAATTATAGTAATAATTATTCAACATATAACTTTATAGTACAACAACATGATATATTTTAATCTAAATATAGCAACTATAAACTGGATATATATTCATATTATTTATTCAATTCTTCATTATAATATGAATAAATCATAAACTAAGAAATATGTAATTTCTCCAAAAGAAAAGGTTGGAAAAGCACATGTGGTGTTAGTTTTGTCTCTGCCAGAATTTTGATTTTCTAAACCTAAACGATAAAAACAGAAAACGGGGAAGACATGTAATTGGTCTTTCAAAACAAATGCCATGTCACCCTATATTTTAGTTATAAATTCTAAAAAATGACATCCCATCTTTTAAGTCATCTTCTACGCTTGGAAATATAAGTTTTGACCCGGATAACTTTTTTTATGACCCCACAAAATCTCCATGGTTTCTCAATAATTTTTCATGATTTTGAAATCCAGAATCAACTTAAAACAATATTATAAGTATTCATGGTCTTAATTTTCTAAAATAATCTATATCATGAAAATCAAGTTTTTAAAGAAGCCATACCTATTAACAAGACAGAGGTATAAACATACTCATGATACTAATTAATAAAGTTTATAGACGATCTGGACGTATTCTAATTATCATGAATACGTAAATAGAGGAAGCAAAGGAACGAATTACCTTCAGTCATTGTTATGAATCGATTTTGATTTTGACGAATTTTCGTGACTCTTCTAACTCTTGCTCTCACCCTTTGATGGTGCTAGTATTCTGAATGTACGAGTGAGCTTAGGAGACTACGAAATTGTTGTATTTATAAGCTCTTTATTACCATCAATAGAGAATATTGAGATCTCATAGTATAGACAATTAATAACGTAAAAATATCATAATTTCTTGATTAATAATTAATTTCTTATTAAGTGTAATTCTGTTTACAAAATTCGTGGGTCAATCTTGTCTATATATTGACTATATTATATGAAAAAATATTTCCTCTCATGAAGAAATTTTTTCCTTAACTGAACCAGAAATATTCTTACATAAACTAGTAGACTAGTAGTCTTGAGATCCCGTACACAATTTTGACCTCCTAATCAAGCAATCTCCTCCTAATTATTTTGTCAAAATTGAAAAAAAAATTCCTAATAATTACTCAATCAATAATATTATCAAAAATTTATCCTCCCGGAGACAGCACCAGATCCGCCTCCATTAACTGGAAGAATCCAAACTGGCAAAACAATAGACAACTGCCAGCCTGGTCACTTCCAAAACAACTCCTTTCCATACGAAACACAGCTTGGAATTACAAGGCAAGCAAGCAATCACCAACTAAATAATTTGATATATATTCATTTAAATACCTTGTGATTTTATCAATTTGTATATTAATACCGTGTGGTTAAAAAAAACAGGTCAAGTTTCTTTTTGACAACTTATTATTAAAATATTTATCTATCAATAGTCAAGTAAAAATAAATCCGAGAAAATATGTAAAAAATTAGAAAGGGGGAAACGAAAAATTTTCATACATTTTATTTTTGATCTATTTCAAAAAAAAAATTACACCATAACTTTTTATTTACTATATTTAGGGCTATTTTGATCCCATAAAATTATTCAAATAGTGAGAAATCAACCAGAAAATCTTTATCACTGGATGATATATTTTAATCCATAATTTATCTAGCACCAGAATAAAACTTTACAGAGCAACCATAAAAAGGTCATCGAGAATAATTCCAACTACACTACTACGGCCATAAACTAATTTGGAAAAAGCAGCAAGGCCAGATGGGATTGGTGGACCCTCGAAACACGCGGGTGGACCCTACATTTTGCCCGTACATTTCGACGACAGCTAGAGTTACTACGTGTATATAAAAAGGACAAGGGTCCTCGTGTAATAGCTCCATCACCCAAATTTGCAAATTTTGGACAAGGTTTCGAGCATCGAATTTGTGATCTCCTTCTCTCTTTTTGAGGCCGATACTTTCTTTCTTCTCCCCGCGAGAGAAGGAGAAAGGTCGTCGGACCGAAACAAAAAGTATTTCCAACCCAAAAAGAGAGAAGGAAAGAGAGAATTGAAATGGCCGGTGCTAATGTTGCTTTCGGAGTTTACGCCGCCGTCGTCGTCATCGTCTTCGCCGTGTTCTTGCCGTTGGCTTCTGCCCAGTCGGCGGCCCCTGCTCCGTCACCCACCAGCGACGGTATGCCTCATTCCACACTCATATTAGAATATTCATACGTAACCAATTATTAAAACTATTGTCATCATAGAGAAAAAAACATAGCGATTAATATTGTTATTAATAACTAGATTGAATCTTATTGCTCCATAAAAATAGTTACGCCACCTAACGAAATTAGGAACTTAGATAAATATGTGCGATTCTAGATATAAAAAAAAGAGGCAATGGTTGCCAAAGTGTATAGAATTCAATCAAATTAACCAATTAATATTCTTCTAATGTATGAAGAAGTGGGACGTGTAGTATTCGTCCATTTCTATTCGAGAAAGTTTGTTGCAATTGTTTGTCAAATGGAATCAAAATTAGTGGACTTTATACAAATATTTGTGAATTTTCATTTTCCTTGATCTTAAACAATCACCTAATTTCATTTATTTATGTGTTTGTAGGCACCACAATAGACCAAGGAGTAGCCTACTTCCTCATGCTAATCGCCTTGGTGCTCACATATCTCATTCACTGAGCAGAGGGCTTATCGGGAGATGATGTTTACTTTTAGTCAAGATTAGGCGTCAAACAAAAGAAGAAAAAAAAAAAGGGTGATGTGAAAAAAGAGAGATTAATTCGGAACCAAGATGAGTAGAAAACTTCATGTAAAATTCCTTAAGATATCTACGCGTCTTGAATATTTGTGAAGCAGTTTATTCAAATCTGTTGTACTTCAATTCATCATAATTAATTTATTGATTTTGGGCTACATTTCCTTCAATTTTTTCTTGCTTGTTCCCTCATTATATTTTTTTTAACCGGAGGAATAGGGTTTGTTTTTAAAGGTGTTATTGTTGCACAACTATTTGCGAATTTGACAATAAATTTTTTTTTGAAAATTTGGTGTTCACATTGATACACAAATTTTTTCGTCTATTGGTCAATCAAATTTTTCTATCCGTATAATTGCGTGACCAATAAAATTCAGGTTTTCTTTTTATCAAAGGTCTTCTTCTATTCAGAAAATCATCAGAAATAAATTTAATCCATAAATTTTGAGCTTTTACCTACTGGACAAAATCAATAAAGGTTTTCTCCGAAATTACTATTTTTTCAAAAAAATTAAAGAAATTTTTTTAAAATTCGTTACACTTCCATAAGCCTTAACAAAATTCAGAAAATTAAAAAAAATGGAAATTAAAAAAAATAAAATGTTATCCCCAAAAATTTTAAAACAGCTACAACTTATTTATAGATGTGAAATTATTTTGATTTGATATATTATGATCTTTCAAAAAAAGTAATTATTAATACCAATAATCCTAGCATACAAAATTTGTATATTGATCACAATACATAAAAAAAAGCGTGCCGTAGAAATCTGATCTGAAAAAAAAATTACACAAAATTTACAAATAATTTTGCATTATAACATTTTTTTTAAATCCCCGAGAAGTAAGCCTATGTATCGATATGAAAACGAACACAGTTATATAATAGTTAACATCATGTCAGCAACTTAGCCTCTTGCCTAAAGATCTCTTTCATCATTGTGATGGCTACTACTTGGGTGGAGTCCACTCTTTGAAAATTCTGGTTACTGTTCTGGATAAAATTCTCTCATAAATTTCAGTTGAAAAGAATATTCTAGAGATAAAAATCACATCATCAAAATAGGATCTTTACGTTGCTACTGGTAAACTTGCTCTATCTATATCACTAGCCCAACTCAACTTTCGGATAAACAATTAATTTTTTTGATGCACCAAAAATTTACAACTCTAATTTTTCAATACTTAATGAATAATACCAACCAAACCCAAACCATATACAACAATCATTAATTTGACCCCAAAAAAAAAAAAATTAAACCGAAGTTAACAACAGTCATTGTACATTCACAAATATGCCCAAGTACAATTGTGTATATCCATGAACCAATATATTTTAAAAATTGCTAATTTAATTTTTTTAAATATATTTTAAAAACGACCCAGCCAATGTTCAATCCCGCAATCTGCAAGGCAATGCTTACACAAAAAGCTCAAGTATAAAAGTACACAAGGTGTGTTCATTTCCTTAATATACAAGTGCCACCTCCAACTAACGGGAAGTATCTATTTATTCTATCAGATCTAACAGCTAAAATGACACTAATGGTCTACTCCTACCTAGCCATTAACTTCCGTAACGGAAAACTATCCTACGGTAAGAAAGCTTGTGAAGAACCGAGAACCACTCGGAAAAAAATAGATAGCTCCACCATTAGTGATAGAGCAAAAAGAATAACAACCATTCCCAAAATTCGGGCTTTAACAAAACTGCACAAAGAAAAGATGGATCCCATCATGCACAGAGATGGTCTGAGCTCCTAAACTAAAGGTATCTCAATTCTCCACCTTTTCTTTCTTTGTATTATTTCACTTTTCGTTAGTTGTTACTCCTATCGTGTCGATCCTTCCCGTTGATGTGTGCTTATGTGACCAAGTAGCTGCTTCTATGATCCTGAATGCCGTTGATGCAGGATGTGCTTTACCACCTCATAAAATGAGACCACGATTCCTACAGATGGGCCGGCACGACCAACACGAGGTCCGACGCCTGTGAAGAGAGACTTAACTCCACCCTCCCTGAGAGCCAATATCAATTTTTGTCAGAATAAGATTTTAAACACATTGGACCAACTAGAATCTTAATCCAAGAGCATGTCTAGCTAATACTAATTTGCATGCAGTGATGCAACCTCGTACTGTTGCACAGTTCTGAACAGTTTTTCCCTAATAGAAATTGCTGGACCGACTAAAATCTCATCCAACGCAGCTCTAGCTTATATATACTCTGGTGCATGTACTAATGATCAATTCTGAAGAGTTTTACCCAACCTAACATATTGGACCGACTAGACTCGACTAGATTCATATCCAACACAGCTCTGGCTGATATATGCTTCCCCCACAACCTCATACTGAAACGCTAGAATCTTTGACCAGCTAGAATCTTATCCAAGACATCTCTAACTAATATATGCTTCCTGAAACCCCGTACTTGTCGTTATTTCTTGTCCATCTCTAGACCGGAAAGCAGAAAAGATAAAAAAAAAATATAGGCCCAATGATACAGAGTGCTTAAAAAGAGGCTAAATGTCATTGGGCGAAAATGTACCTCCAAACTTCCACCAACGTTTTCCACGTTGTCATTCGCATTGCCCTTACAGGATCATTCTGAAAATCAAGCAAATGTAAGAAAGATTAAAAGCATCATGCGGACAACTTACAAGAAACTTTATCATAATAAAACCCAGTATTCCATCTACTTTTGACTTTATATTATAAAACAAAATGACAAGGGTGTCTGCCGCAAAATTCCAGACTTGGTTGATCATGTTACAATTCCATACTTCGGACAAGCTAATGTAAAGTCACCGGGAACCAGAATAATGTCCTCAAGAATAAATGATATCAAAGATCTCCCCATGGTTAATGACAAAGTGGGTTTAAGTACCTCTATCTGTCTTCGAGTTTTCACAACATCCAACGGACATGTTGCACCAGCTGCAAGACTTCCGGCCACAAAACCAGAACAAAAGTTGGCTCCCAGAACAGTTGCAGCGCTTGATTCTTCACCAGCAATACTGAGAAGGCGTCTTCTTGTCTATTGCCAAGAAAAGACAAAAAAAAGGTCAACAGTGGGAAAATCTAGGCAGGTAAGAATATGTAAGCAGAGACTATTTCCAATCTCTTCATGAAAAGACCAAGTTCTTACAGGCTCCAGGGTTGACCAGCAGATTGCTGAGAATGGAACATCCCGTGCAAGCTGCGCTCCCATGCCAGTCCACAAAACACGATAACCTCTAACTGTTGCAGAAAATCATTTTCACAGTAGGAATCAGTTTTACAAAAAGATAATATTTACAAATCTCATTTTTTCCATAAAGTGGGGTACAGTATTCCATTCTATGGAAATTTGACTCACTGTTATTCCGAACATCACTTGAACTCCTAACATGTGAAAGCAGCTCCAATAAGGTTCTCCACACTCCAGGAAGTTTCTTATCAATTTGGGATCCTTTAAAAGCCTGAGCAATGCCAATGAAATAGATGAACAACGAACCAATCAAATACAAAAGTGTATGATACACACAAATTACGAGTCAGACAAGAAATTATCAACAACAAATGCCATCTAACAACATCCCCTTTCCACACATACATGAGGAGCAGAGCACATAGAACACCTGATTTATGCTCGATTTCCCTACCTGCATCCGAGTTTTGGCCAGTTCTATGGGGTAGCAAGTTGCACAGGCAAGAGAACGTGCCAATGAACCTGCTACTAGAGGCACATATGGTGTGGCACCGGGGACGTTCTGAGCAGAGAGATCCTCCAGCCAGATGCGGAACACATCATACAATGGCAAGTAAATTCCCACCTGCGGAGAGAAATCCAAATGTCCGTAATTGATTGGCAACTCATACGAGCTTCAAAAATACCATGAGACCATGAGAGTAAAAAACTCACTGTGGGAATTGCCAGAGCCAAACTGGCATTTGTGCCTCTCCACAGCCTCCCAAACCCTTCCTGCATACTCTCCAAATTGAACAATGAAAAAGGGTACAAAATTCAGAAAATTCAATAAACGAAATATCACACATTCGAGAAAGCATAGTCAACCCAAAGGCATAACAAAAACACACTGAAGCCCTACACTCAACAAAATAACCACTAATTCAAAATGACGCAGCAAGAAGCAAAGACAATAAATATCTCATTCAAAAGACAAGCAATCACCTTACCTTGCAACTCAAAAGCAATAGATCAACACAAGCGCTAGGTGGAAGAAAAAGAAAAGCCGCGAACGAACCTGACGTATGATTTTGTGGAAAACATCGAGAGTTCCTTTGTACTGAAAGCAATCAGGAGGACAAATTGAAACGGTACCATGAACTCCAGCCCGAGAACACGACGGCGAGCACCTCAAATCAGCAAACATCTGGACCAACACAAACACACATAAACACAGCGGGTCACTTCTTAACAGACACAACACGCACGGACACAACACGAGGGCTCGGAAGCGTACCATGCTCGGTCCGAAACACGACATCCTACTCGTAACGTTGCTCAACGGGTGCGAGTACTGAACCCCGGCCGCCTGAGTTTGCAGCCTCGTCTGTTAAAAAAACAACAAAAAGGAAAACCAACATCACAAAAACCCTTATACTCCACAATCATCCTTCACGAAGCACCAAATTTTGAACCATTACACGCCAAGTTAACTCTTCAGGCCCCTAAAAAATTGAAATAGAAAGAAAAAAAAAAGATAAATTGACAATAGTTTTGAGAGGAACCTTGATGACGTCGAGAGGGTTGACGATGACGGCGGAGAGGAACGCGGCGCCCGCGGCGGAGAAGACCCTTTCCTCGACCCCGAGGTCGGCTTTGCCGGTGGCCGGAGAGGTACCGGAGGGGCCCACCAGGAGGGACATCTCCTCCGCCGCTAAATCGTGGCCGTTCATCCACGGACTGGTGGGGCCGTCTCTCATTGCCTGCGGTTTTAATTTAAATGGAGCAAAAAATTAAGAGAATTAGAAATAATAACAAAATACGTTTCTTTTTTCTGGTTCCTTGGGGAAGAGGGAAAGAAAGGGAGTGGGGCTACGAGGGACCCACGTACGTTTTGCGCTTTTACGGCTTTTTTCGGGTATTGTTTTTAGAGGAGGAGAGGAGATTGGCTATGCTAGGAGCACTCCTCCACGGTGGAGCACAGTTGTTTGAACTGTGTTAAGTAGTCAGAGTATTGTCGAATTTTATGTAAGCGTCTCATTAACAATGATTTTTTTTTTCCTCAAAACAATGATTTCTTACCTTCTCCTGGATTTTTATTTTTGAAATGTTATTTATTTTGTTTACAAATTGTGATTCGGGGATTCTGGTATCTTCCATGTAGAGAAGATTTCTTCTACCGCAGATGATATTTTACTATTTTTACGTTGGAAACGATAACTTCTTCCTTGATAATTGTTGTAGCGGAAAATTAATTCGCGGATTTTCTGACCAGTTTTAGTAAAAAATCTATAACTAACTGCTCAAATATCGGATTGAGGTGATTTCAAAAGGTACAGAAAGATAAGGGTTTTTGATATCGGGCTAGGGCTAGTTTTTTCTATATAATGACAGCCTTGACGTAGAAGAAAGGCTAACCCCAACAACACAACACAATATCAAATTTTTGTCAAAGCTTCGGCTTTTTATCTTAGCGTAGGGTAGATGTAGCTTTTATCATTTATGTTTTCCTCTTGTCCTCCTCCTCCTCTATATTTTCAATAAAGTTCTTTCTCTTCCACCAATTCTTTTCTCATCTACCAAGTCAGATCTACATATTTTCTCTTCATTTTCCCCATATTTCTTCCATCTTTGCCTTATTCGTTCGAATCACATCTTGGGACGACCACTCCGGATCTGTCTTTAGATCGTTTTTGACGTTCTAACATATTTATTTATTTGCACAACAGTTTTTTGGCATGCCTGGTGGGACTAAGGAGGGCGTCTGAGAAGAGTGATTCACGAGAATACCTATTCGGTTTTGAGTCTTTTCTCAAAAGAGATCAAAACTGGTCAAAGGTTATATTAAAAGAGGCGTCTAGCCAGATCTATAAAGTTTGAAGAGATTTTTCGGCCTTTTATAGGCCGAATCTGAAAAACGTTAAATGAGAAAAGTTGGAAAACGGTCTTTCCTCTTTCTCTGGATACTAAGAACGCTGAAATCGGAGTTTGTAAGAGAAAGTTAAGACCGAAATACTGCATAGTGGTCAATCTGTAAGTTGGCATCCAACCAGATCCGCGAACTTTGAGATATTTTTCCAGCCTTTTATATGCCGAATCTGAAGAAACTTAAATCATGAAAGTTAGAGAACGGTCTTTCCTCTTTCTCTGGATAATAAGAACGCCGAAATCGGAGTTTGTACGAGAAAGTTAAGACCGAAATACTACATAGTGGTCAATCTGTAAGTTGACATCCAGCCATATCTATGAATTTTGGGGAGTCTTTCTGGTCTTTTACAGGCCGAATCTGGAGAAACTTAAATCACACAAATTGAAGACATATCTCTCAGCTTTCTAGGAGTACCAAAATCATTTCAATCGGATTCTTGACGAGAAAGATACGACCCAAACAATAAAGGTTGGTCAATCTATAAAGAAAAATGTCTTTGAAGATCATGAAGGAAAGATTGTGACGTACGTATTTTCTCGCAGTGACTGAGAAAGAATGGCAGAAAGAAACTCATTTTATAGTTATAAGGTGGTTTATTATACCTATTATGGTGTTGAGCTACCTGATGATTTGATTGAAGATATTACAGCCTTTGGCGATGAGCCACCAGATTATCTGATTGAGGATGTTAAAAGATATGGTTGTGAATTACCCTATTATCTGATTGAAAATATTGATTATCACACCAAAAAAATTAGAGATAGTAGAGCTCAACGTGCTCAAAAGCTTCAATCTATCTTTGATAATACCTTAAGTATGGCTGCGTGGCAAGAAGCAATGGAATACTTTGAGTATCTATTGTTAGTTCTTAACAGTGAAGTGGTGATTCAAAATATGGAAATATGTCTCGAGAGAATTGGAGTACTATCATGTGGAGTAGTTGAAGACCATAAATATTTCAACTGCACCAATTACAAGACTAAGATTGATACAGCCGTGCATGAATTGGCTGTATCTATGCAATATTGTAGCCCTTCTATCTGGGAGCGCGAACAAATGGCTAGTCCACAGTGGGTCGACACCACAATCATCAATAAGGAAGAGTCATTTTTACCATCATGCAGCGTACATGAACTTGAAGATCGAAGATATGTTGACTCACATGGTTACAAGACTGAAGTTGACACAATGATGCATGAATCGACAGAATATAATCAATATTTCATTCCGGCTGTCAAAGAGGTCGACGAAATGACTAGTTTACAGTTGGCCGATAACACAGTTAGTGAGAAAGAAGTGTCATCCATCGCCGATACTACGGCCATTAAGTTTGCAATACCCATAATTGAGGAAAAGAAAGAGGCATTCCCAACACAAGGAATTCTTGGACCTCCACCATCTTTCAAGATCTTTAGATCTTATTCTGCCAGGGGAATTTTAGGATCTCCGCCAAGTCATATGTTACTGAAGTCCGCATCACACTTGCCTAATTATGTCCTAGCTCAATATAAAGACACAAGAGAGAAAGTTCACTTTAATGATGCAAATTATATCTTACCCGGAGGGCATGAAGAGCACTACAACATAGTGATTAATGCTCCTACATTGGCTGAAATTATTTCGGCTGAGGAGTATATTGATCTTACAACCACTGAGGAGCAAGATGATCTTACCTCGATCGAAGAGCAAGACCAAGTTACAACTCAACTTACCACATCCGGGGAGCAAGACATACACATGATGAAGACTGTTGAACTAAGTAAGAGTGCAGTAAAGCGATTCTCTACCGTGCAAGTCACACACCACTTCAATAGAAGCACATACATGGGAAAGAATGTTGAAATACGACCAAAATCAGCTAAAAATGGCAAGAGACAGCCTGAGTATGCATGGGTTAAGAAGGATGTACTTACTCTGCTGAAGATTGAGCAAACTATTCTCCAAGATCGTAAGATTACCAAGGTCTGGGTACCCAAGGAAGAGCTTGCATGGTCTAGGAAAGAACCACGTAAGATATGAGATACAAGAAGTGAGCAACCTATAAGGTGCCAAAACTATCATATGGAGCCTATGCAAAAAGAAGTGCCAAGAAAACCAAACTCACACTCGGGGGGCAAATTTAGTAAAAAGTATGGAGTTTCTATTCAGCCATATAAAGCCGAATTCAAGTGCCCTCGAAAAAATCATGAGCACACAGATATATCCAAAAGAGTGATCATCTGCAGGCCGACAATGGTTAGGTCTCGACTGATTCACTAGTAAATTCTTTGCATATTACGGCTTTAATTTGGCCGGATATATAATTTTCTGCATGTTCAAAGACGGATACACGTTAACGCTTTTCCTAGCATCAAAACATTGACGTGTGGGGGGCATTGTTACAGCGGAAAATTAATTCGCGAATTTTTTGACCAGTTTTAGTAAAAACTTCGTAACTAACTGCTCAAATATCGGATTGAGGTGATTTCAAAAGCTACAGAAAGATAAGAGATAAATCTACAACTTTGTAGTTTATCACTTTTCTAAATTCGGAGCAGAAAGAGGTCATAATTAGCTTGGAAGTTTCGGGCAGTTAGTTTTTCATATCTGAGGCCGGAGATAATTTAGGTTTTTTGTACTGAACGGCTAGGGTTTTTGGTATCGGGCTAGGGCTAGTTTTTTCTATATAATGACAGCCTTGACGTAGAAGAAAGGCTAACCCCAACAACACAACACAACATCAAATCTTTGTCAAAGCTTCGGCTTTTTATCTTAGCGTAGGGTAGATGTAGCTTTTATCATTTATGCTTTCCTCTTGTCCTCCTCCTCCTCTATATTTTCAATAAAGTTCTTTCTCTTCCACCAATTCTTTTCTCATCTACCAAGTGAGATCTACATATTTTCTCTTCATTTTCCCCATATTTCTTCCATCTTTGCCTTATTCGTTCGAATCACATCTTGGGACGACCACTACGGATCCGTCTTTAGATCGTTTTCGACGTTCTAACATATTTATTTATTTGCACAACAATGATAGTGCAATATGTTAAAAATTGACAAATTAAAAATGATATCCTTACCAACTTTAAAAATATTAAAATAAAATTATAAATTATAAAAGACAATGGCAAAAGAACCCAGCATTAGTTTTGAATAATTCGTGTAAGTAATATTGCATGCTTATATATAAATCAACCAATTGCATTCATGTATGAGATTATTGGAGAAACAATTTTTTAAGGGAAAAGTCCACTTTAGTACTCTGTATTTTGATCCATTCCCATCTAAGACTTAGCATTTTTAAAAAGTTAATTCGAGTTTGACATCATCCAATTTTTTCACTTGGGTCATCCAGAACCAGTTCGATTCGTTTTTATTAAAACGTCCCATTTTGATGTGTTGATGTGGCAGACACGCGTAATTTCTTTCCATGTGGCAAATTTTGACATGGATTGGTGAATTGCATTTAGGTACTTATATTTAAAATAATCTCAAAAACCCTTCCACCCCTACACAAAATTTTATGCACAAAAACTAAATTGTCCCTAAATTTTAAAAAAAAATCCTCCTCCAACTTTTTAGAATATTAAAAAAACCAACCCAAACTCAAACAATCAAATAATCAAATTAAGCTCCTACTTAATTTTCTCTTTACCGTTTTGCTTGCCCAACGATCATGACAATGGAGAATGACGGTGATAATCAACAATGCATTGTACAAAGTGGCATGATGATGTCGAGGTCGATGGAGAGAGACCCCCATGAACTTGTAGCAGACATGGTTTCTAAGATTGCCGATGATATCGAGGTTGACAGATCCAAAGTTCATACCTAGTAATTTTAAATCCCAGATCTGAATTTAGTGTTCCGGTGACCAAAGATCGATTTGCCTCCTTTCATTTCAAGCCAAGAGAAGCGAGAAGCTAAACTCAGATCCATCTCCATTTCCTTTCCTCGTCGTTTTGCTGGAGTGATTTTAGGATTCTGATTTGCCTCCCATCTACTTCTGGGATCCAGAATCTAGAGCATTTGAGAGCCTTCCTCATGATGCTAGTCTACGAGCCGTCCTTATACTAAGCATCGACGACGTCGTTAAGCTCGATGACAAAGGGGTCGTCGACTTTGGGAGGAACTGTGCAATTTGGGGACCCTCTCTGGGTTCTTTAAAGATCAGATTTATTCTGGGGGTTGGAAAGAGTGGGTAGGTATGACTAGAGATGGGGTTGGTAGAAGAGGCGAGAGGTGGATGTTAGAGGTGGTTCGATATATGAGGAAGGTGGGGGTTTTCAAAAAATTATTATAATATTTGGTATTAAAAATGTAATTTACCTATACAACTTTAGACCAACCACTTGGATAACAAAAATTCTTGCTTGACATTCCATGTTATCGTGTAAAACAATGAGTTTCGAAAAAAATGAACCAAACTAGTTTGGGGTGACCCAAATAGAAAAATAGGACGATGTTGAACTCAAATTAACTTTTTTTAAACCACATAGACTTAGATGAGAATGGGCCAAACTAAGGTACTAAAGTGAATTTTTTTCTTTTTTAATACACTTTGCATAAGTTGGCCCAACACAAATGTGTGTTGGGGAGCCCAAGAAATTAATTACAAAGAAGTTTAATTAATAAAATCATTAAGTTGAACAATGTGACGTTCATTAAGAAAGTTTTGTGACCATATATGTCACTTTTGAAATAAAAATAAAAAAAATAGTTTTAAAGTAATATGATTCAGCTAACGGAGTTAAAAATATGGAGAGAATTTACAATATTAGAAATGATTAAAAATTTTTAAAAATTTAGTATCAATTTATTGGTTGATTAATTTTCTAATGGTGTCAATTTCTTATTTTAGTAGAAATATATATTAAAAAATATGTCTAATTACCAAATAAAAAAAGTAAGTTGGGTCAATTCACCTCATAATAAACCATGTGGCTCCGCCATTAAATTTCCAAAATCAAAATTCCACAAAAATTGTTTGAGCATATAATATCGTAGATAGTAAAATCATATATTAAATCGTAAGATTTCAAAAATTATAAAATATATTAGAGAAATAAATTTAACATAATTTTTTTAATTTAATAGTAATTCACAAATACTCATTGTCTCAAAGATTATCTTAAAATATAATTTTCCCAAACTCATCTAACTTTAATTCAACAAAGTTTTCAAGATTTGTATTAATAGCCACACAATGATATAGTAAGAATTATTATTATGATTATGGTTACATGGTAATTTACATTATACTAACTAATAAATATTTAACATCTATATCAAAATTCAGTAATCATTTCATATTATTCTCAATAAAAAACTTTAATTAGGAAACGCTAACTTCAAAATCAAAAAGTCCACCGCTTCAAAACATAGATTTCACGATTTTAAGATTTATAATTACAATCTCATATATTTTACTTAACTCTCATTTTACAATAATGTATCTCCTTTTACCCATTTTAAATCATAAAATCCTAAAATAAATGAAAATTTTACTTTGTTCTCGGTTGCGTGAATTGACAAGTTTCTAAAGAATTACGAGTCTAACATGAGTATATCAGAGAATATCCTTCCAAACGACCACATACCCCACCCTCATTGAGTCATGGGCTGGCTTGAATTATTTCAGTTCCAAGCTCAAAGTTATAACTTGTCATGAACTTGGATTTTGGCAGCTAGATATCTAAATCAGTTTATAAAATGAGCATATCCTTAATGCAAATCACTTCAGCCGCAAAATGGTGGTTCCGAGCGATCGTTAACTTGAGAGGTTTGGTGTTATACATTTAGAGCTTATTTCTATTGGACTAAAAGTGAGAGAATAGAAGTAGATAATTCAAATTTAATAGCACACTGGAACTCATCTATATTTCAAAAGGAACTATTACAATGGTGATATTATATATTCATGTTTATAAAACTATTGTGGAATTAAGTATGTGATGTGCTTACTTCAACTTATATGATTGGAGGTACTTAGGTACCATGCTTAAAGAAAATTCATCATCACTCAACTAAGTTTCATGTGATTACAATTTGTTGTCTCTAAAGACAAATCTGCAGATATTGCAGATTTGTTCTTGTTCTTTATGATCTGTGTAATTAGTTATGTTCTTATTGTAGTTCAGTTCTGTTAGTTCATGATAGTTCTTTCAGTTATGTTCTTGTCCTTATAGGACTTCCTTATTCCCTTGTAACCTCCAATTTATAAAGAAGAACTAGCCGTTGCTACTACAATGTCTACAATTCTGCCAATCAATTTTGTGTTCTCTCTCTTCTCTATGTGTAAATGCAACTATATTACCTCTAGTGAGATGAACAACAACACAGATTTGCAAATTTAATTAAATTCTTGCATTTACCTCAATCTTCATGTTATTAGAGCAACCCAAACATAATAAAAAATATGTTTGACCTTTCCATTAATGAATCTGCTACTTCAACCACCACAAATATTACCACCATAAAAAAAATTGTAGCCTTTGAAAGTGAGAGTAGCTCCCACCTCAAATTTACCCATACACTCTTAAATGGACATAGTTATCTTTTTTGGGCTAAGGCTGCCAAGACGACCTTGCACAACAAAGGAATGCTTGGCTATGTCAATGGAAAAATCCAAGCACTTAGTGATAAGGAGAGTGAAGAATTTGATGTATGAGAAACTAATGATGAGCTTGTAATAAAATCATAAAATACTAAAATAAATGAAAATTTTACTTGGTTTTGCATTGAATGAATTAACAAGTTTATAAAGAATTGTGAGTCTAGCATGAGTAATTCGAAGAATTTCCACATTGAGTTATGGGCTGGCTTGAATTATTTTATTTCCAAGCTCAAAGCTATAACTTGACATGAACTTGGATTTTGGCTGTTAGAGATTTAGATAAGTCTATAAAACGAGCCTATCCTTAATGTAAATCACTACAGCCACAATATGGAAGTTTCGAGTGATAAAAAACTTAGAGGTTTGATGTACATTCAGAGCTCATTTCCCTTAAGCCAAGTGAGAGAATAGAAGTATATAATTCAAATTCTATATCACACAGGTTATTATGAACTCATATATACTTCAAAAGAAACAATTACAATGCTGATAATAAATATACAGGTAAATTACATATGGCCTCTTCTAATTTGGCTTATTTAATGCTGACTCCCCTATCATTCATAAATCAATTAAAAACCCCATTTATTATGGCGAATTCATATCATTTGGCCCCTGACGTCAGAACTGGTGTATTTCTTGGGCGAGAAACCATGAAAAATGACAAATATAACTTTCTATTAAAAAATAAAAAAATTACAACTTCTTCTCCATCCTCTCCTTCTCTTCCCAAAATGTTGTCGTATCCTAATGCCTTATCCAGCTCCCACTGCATATCCCTACATCGATGATAATGACCTCTATTGTGACTTGTGGCTGGTCTCCATCGAGACCAACAATGCTGGGTCTTGGTCCACCATCCCTAACGTCTTCACCTCTTTCATCTCTGGTTACATCACTGGTGATCGCCATCCCTTCGACTTTGCCATTATCGTGTCTGACTCCCTCTGATTTGTCAACATCGTGTCCCTCACTGATGATAGGATAGACACCTAGGTCTTTGACATCGACGAGACTCTCCTCTCTAACCTCCCTTATTACGAGTTCACTAGCTTTGGGTACGGACAATTATTGTATGTGATTAAAATTGAAAATAGAAGGACCCAAATGTCATCTTGTGATTGCATTTTAGTAGTTTCTTAGAATCTGATTGTGACTACGGAGGATGAGAAGTATAGGCTAGGGTACGGGCTGGTAAGGAAGGGGGTTCAGGTTCCTTGGTACCTGCAAAAGAAAGGGAGGAAGGTGGGAGGAAGCCATCATCTATACAGATCTGTTGTCATCTCCAAACATCCTTGATGATTGATCCACCCATCATCTCCAAGTTTCATCTCTACGATGACATGATCTTTGCAATCAATGATTCGACGATTTGTTATTTTAGAGTTAGCACCAGTGGTCTGGTCGGTTTATGGATGGTGGTCAGTTGGGTTAAAACTCATTGGCGGGTGAGTTTAGTTATCTCCAGTCTGATAAGATATGGACGGGCTGCACAAGCTAAAATGTTGAAGAAGATGAAGTGGTAAGAGGAAAAAGAAGAAAGTATATTTTTTTTATTTTTTAATAAAAAGTTATATTTGTCATTTTGCATGGCACTTTATAGGATAAAAATGCTAGTTCTTACTTTAGGGGCCAAATAGTATAATTTTGCCTTACTAAGGAGACTTTTTAATCAATTTGCGAATGGTAGAGGGGCCAGCATTAAATACGCCAAATTAGAGAGGGCCAAATGTAATTTAATTACCTTAGATATACAAGTTTATAAAACTATTATTTTTGTAAAATCATAATTGTGAAAGCCAAGAGTAAAGCCTAAATAGGAATTCCACAATTGAAAGTGAATTTCTTGTATCATATCTATTGGAATAACAATTGTTTTTAATTTATAAGAAAAAAATTCATTGTTAGCTAACAAGTACAAGTGGCACCAGAAAGAGAATCGGACCAAGTATGAGGATGATGTGTACCATCCGAGCATGTGCACGTGCACAATGGTTGCTTGTGACGCATGGGCGCATTGTGGTATATTTCGCACACACATATCACGAAGAGCTAGAGGAGTTTTAAGACTTGGAGAAATCCAGAAAGATGACCCCGAGGAGTGCAACGGCCAGAATCTTCTAGAAGGATTAATGACGAATGGGCAGTATGAGGTTGTCTTTGAAAAATTCTAGGAGACCCAACAGCTACGAGCATCCCATGAGGTCTCCAAAAGTTTTGATTGGGCACCTGGAGAATTTTTATTTGCTGACCACAGATGGATGTGTCTCTTTAGAAGGTGCAAGTGACCCATTTCACCATCCCAATAAATCATTGCATAAGTATTCATTAACAATAGTTGCTCTTTTCTTCCTCTCTTTCTTTCTCTAAGAAAGTTCCGAGTATCAATGGGTTCGCTAGAAATTTTGAGACTCGTAGTGCAACAGTCTTAAAACTATCCTAGTCGTTATACCTTGAGAACGATTTGCCACAGCTTGTATGTACTGAAATAAATAGGGCAATCTCCTCTTTTGAAAAAAAGAGAGTTCAACTCTTGCCTCAATTATACTAAAGATCCTAATTAAAAACACGAACTCTGACAACCAACATGACCAACACACCTTTGAGTTTGAACTAATATGAACACATGAATGTTAAATACTTATGGAAAAACTTTGATAATATTAATGGCGAGAAATTAAGTAATAAAAAAACTATTATTGTGAATATACTTCTCAAGTTCAATATTGTTCATTATTTTTTTTCTAATGTACAAATCATATAAAACGATAATCTACCCAAAACCTTACATTTGAACACTCTTAACCTAAACTTTCTAACAATACAAAAATCATTTAATCCTACCTAGGTGCCGAGATATATGGGGGAAAATGCTCCTTATATCATATGTGATTCACTTGATTTCTCGGTTCAGTTCTCGGCCCCTTCCTTACTTGCAAGCCAATTCAAGTCCCAACAGCTCCTATATGTGCCAATAGACAGTCATGTCCAAAAGGTCCTTAGAATCTTCTCATCTCCAAAATACACGAAACACATAGAGAAAATTATTGACAATCAACAAATAAAAGAAATACAAAGTACATGACAGGTTATACGACTATTTTTCATGCTCACCACAATATTTTGACAATGTGGCGGGATAAGGTACGCAGCGGTTCTTGAACTCATCGGGCTGTGGTGATGTGTTGGTATGGTATTAGCTGTTCTAGCTAGATAAACATATCAAATGTTTGTAATTATCATAGAATTGGGAGACCTATTGTTTACCTAGTTGTGAGATTATTATTTTTTGAAAGGTGTATGTTATATTACTCTTAAAAAAATTACACCACGAATAACAAAAGTACAGGTCACCTCAAAGACAATAACCAACAGAGTTGGCTAAAGAAACATCTCTATTGGGAAATTTCTCCGCATCATCGACATTGTCGTAATTTAGGTAGTCATTTGCACATAAAAACAAAGAAGCTTCATGTGTTTACTAGAAATAAAATTTTACATTGATTACGTTTTATTTAAACTTTTGGTATACTTCTGATTATAGTTGATCGTTCAAAACTAATCTAAATTATGTTTGCTACATGCATGCAAAGTGCAAAATCAGTTATCCCACAAATATAATAGATAACATCGTCGATGTATCATATGGCTTCCACACGGTACTGGCTCGGCCGAGGATTGAAATTAGAATGTTCGTCGACCGTCGGTTGGGCCTCATTGACGCCGCCGTCCTCGCCGGAGATCTCCTCAAGAGACTTCCCCATTGTCTCACTAACTAAGAAAGTGCAACAAAACCCTAGCATGTTGGTAAAGGCCAGCACCATCAATGCATGCTTGATCTTGCCGGTATCACCATTCAAGGTGTACGTCTGGACGACAAATGCCCCTATCATCGCCCCGCCCTTACCCGCGGCCGCACTCAGCGCATGACACGTGGCCCTCACCCTTGTTGGGAACAACTCCGCCGGCAGCACGAAGGTGGTGCTATTAGGCCCAAAGTTGGCGAAGAAGAAAGTCAACCCGTAAAGACCGGCGAAGATCCACCGGTTCTCCGGCTTCTTAAGGTACTCGTACTTGATCCCCATGACCAGCATGAAGATGGACATCATGAAGAATCCCATCAACTGAATCGCGAACCGGCCGATCTTCTCGATGAAGAAGACGGTGAACCAGTACCCGGGGAAGGTCCCGAGCAAGGCCACGACGAACATAGCCCTAGAGGTCTCGAAAACCTCCCTTAGGGCACTAACCTCGATATCTTCATTAGTCAGTCCGATGGCCGGGAAGATGTCCTTTTGTGTCAAGTTCTGACTGTAGAAAGCTATGTCCAAGAGGAACCAAGTGCTCATCGTACCTATTAAGTGAAGCCCGTGTCTCTTGAAGAACTCCTCCGACAAGAGAGTGTACTCGTTGGCCTTCCGAAACTGGGAGACCTTGTCGGCTTCGTCTTGTAAGTCGATGTCAAGAATTCTCCCCATCTCGGAGGCCGCTTGTTTCGCGTTCCCTTGGATGATCGCCGTGTACCTCCCAGTCTCCGGCATCTTCATCCTCCAGTAGTACGTCAGCACCGCGGGGAGGGCCCCCACCATCAAGACAATCCTCCATAAATAGTCCCCTTCCGGCTGGGTGGACAAGATAGGATCCTCAGTAAATGTCGGTGCGTTGTTTTTGCTCAAGAACAACGCGGAGAGTACCATCGTCACCAGCCCGGCGAAGATGATCCCGACACCCTGCATGGCGAAGACCGCAGCGATGAACATCCCACGTGTCTTCTTGTTAGCGTACTCGGACATGATCGTCGCTGAGAGAGGGTAGTCCCCGCCGACCCCGAACCCTAGCCAGAACCTAAAGAAGCAAAGGGTCCCTATAACTGACTTGGTTCCCACGCCAAATGACAACCCCGAGCAAATGGCGCACACGACCATTATGATCAGGGTTATCCCGTACACTTTCTTCCTGCCCAGCTTGTCTCCCAGCCACCCGAAGACTAGCTGGCCCATTAGGGTTCCGACTAGTGCAACGCCGACCACGGTGTTGTTGACGTTATTCGGGAGCTTTCCCGGCTTCCCGGTGGTCGGGTCGAAGTAGTAGAGTCGGCCCAGAAGCTTGGACACGGCGGAGATGCAGAAGAGGTCGTATGCGTCGGTGAAGAAACCCATGCCGGCGATTACTATCGCCGTGAAGTGGTACCATTGTGTTCTTGCCGAGTCTAGAGCTTCTAGAATCGCCAAGTTAGAAGAACCCATGTTATCTCTCCTTGTCCCTTTTCTCTTGTGACGAACCCTATTTGAAATACTTTTTGCTCTTTTCTTTGTTCTGTTGTAGTGGGTTATGGGGAAATTAAGTGTTAATTAAGATGTAATTATATATAAGTAGGTGGATGGGCATTGGAAGGAATGATAAAATCTTTTGCCGGTTCTAACTATGCCTTTGGGTTAATAACAAGAGATTAGACCAAGAGAATATATTATGGGATATACTTGTTCTTTCATATGCTTAGTGTTGCATTAATCAATTCTCGAAAAAATAAAAGTCGATTATATTTTTTTTGGCTTTAGTGAAAATTGAAAACGGATTTCAAACTTGTCACGAGCACTTGATTGCAAGTAATTTTAGAGTGATTTTTTGTATTAGTTGACGATCTTTATACCAATTTTTTTTAAATACAATGTGAAATAGAAGTGATTAATGAAAAATACAAATAATTTCAAAAATGATGAAATCTTAACCAACGGCTATACCAACTAGTAATGTTTATCTAATTTTTCTCAATAATATAGGAGAGAAAATAAATAGGGTAAATGACGCATAAATTTAAAAAATGATGAATATAACCATTGATTATAAAGTAGTTTTGTTTAATTTATCAAATAAACCATGCAAATGATACCTAAAGTTTAAAAATGATGAAATTCTAATTATGAACTTTTCGAGTTCATATTTGTGGAGATTGTTTTTCAAAAAATCTAAAACTAGAGTGGCGAGTAAAGCATATTACACAGAGAATTCGACAGCTTGATATGCTCTCCCCAATTAAGAAATCAAAATCAACTCTTGGAATATACTTTTGAGCTAGCTCTGTCTACTTTCCATGGAG
>SOPF01027796.1:0-42721 GCA_012979155.1 Hypericum perforatum
GCTTCCACCAAAATCCATCACACAAGCTCGCATCATATCCTCCAATATCTGAATTGTTCGTTCTGACTGTCCGTCTGTCTGAGGATGGAAAGCTGTGCTCAAATCTAGCCGAGTGTCCATAGAGTCTTGGAACTTCTTCCAAAAGCGAGATGTAAAATGTGTCCCCCGATCTGAAACTATCGAAATTGGAACTCCATGTAGTCGTACAATCTAATCAATAAACAGTTGAGCAAACTTCGCTGCATCATAAGTACTCTTGATAGGCAAAAAGTGTGCAGACTTCGTCAATCTATCAACAACGACCCAAATCGAATCAAACCCCTTTGGTGAAGTTGGAAGTCCTACGAGTAAATCCATGGTGATCTGCTCCCACTTCCATTCTGGAATGCTCAATGGCTGTAACAAACCTGAAAGTCTTTGGTGTTCGGCCTTGACTTGCTGACAAGTTAAGCACTTTGCGACAAATTCACCGATATCTTTCTTCATACCATTCCACCAATAACACTTCTTCATATCGTTGTACATCTTGGTCGAACCAGGGTGCATACTATAAACTGCCTTATGTACTTGACTCATGATATCTCTCCTCACATCTCCTACATTAGGCACGACCAATTGAGTACCATAATGAAAGACACCATTAGTACTAAGGCTAAATTTTGGCAATTCACCTCTTTCAACCTTTCCTATCATCTCCACTATCTCGGGGTCTTCTCGTTGTAGTTCCATAATCCGACCACGTATCGTTGGTTGTAACTGAATCTCAGCCAATAACACTGGCTCATCTCTATTTAAATCTGTAGTCCATTCCAACCTTTGGTCAAATAACTCATGAATACTCGAAATCAAAGGTCTTTGGGTCACTGACATATGTACCAAACTACCCGCTGACTTTCTGCTCAAGGCATCTGCGACCACATTAGCTTTGCCCGGATGATAACTGATGGTACCATCGTAGTCTTTCAGAAGTTTCATCCATCTCCTCTGCCTCATATTCAAGTCCCTCTGCTCAAAAATATACTTTAAGCTCTTATGATCAGTAAACACTTCAAATTTCTCACCATAGAGATAATGCCTCCATATCTTGAGTGCAAACACAACTGCTGCCATCTCTAAATCATGTACTGGGTAGTTATGCTCATGTTTCTTCAATTGTCGAGATGCATACGCTATCACATTCTTGCCTTGCATCAAAACACAACCTAATCCAACTCTGGAAGCATCACAATACACAGAATAGTTGCCCAACGAAGATGGTAATGCCAAAACTGGAGCATTGGTCAACAGACGCTTCAACTCTTGAAAACTCTTCTCACAATCTTCTCCCCACACATACTTCGCATTCTTCTGAGTCAGTCGAGTGAGTGGAGCAGCCAAAGTAGAAAACCCTTTTACGAATCTTCTATAATACCCAGCCAACCCGAGAAAACTACGTATCTCTGTAACATTAGTAGGCGTTGGCTAATTCACCACAGCTTCTACTTTTGTTGGATCAACTGACACTCCATCCTTGGACACCATATGTCCTAGGAATGCCACACTCTGCAACCAGAACTCACACTTCGACAACTTAGCATATAATAGATTGTCCAGCAAAGTCTTCAAAACCAACCATAGATGCTTCTCATGTTCTTCCTTAGTCTACGAGTAGATCAATATGTCATCAATAAACACAACTACAAACTGGTCCAAGAATGGCTTGAACACCCGATTCATTAGACCCATGAAGTAAGCTAGCGCATTAGTAAGACCAAATGGCATAACTAAGAACTCATAATGACCATATCTGGTTCTGAAGGCTGTCTTGCTCACATCTTCCTTTCGAATTCTCAACTGATGGTACCCTGACCTTAAGTTAATCTTCGAAAACCATTTAGCATCTCTCAACTGATCAAACAGATCATCAATGCATGGAAGAGGATATTGGTTACGAATAGTCACTTTATTCAGCTTGCGATAATCAATACACAACCTCAGACTGCCATCTTTCTTCCGAACAAATAATACTAGAGCACCCCACGGAGAAACACTAGGTCGTATATATCCCTTGTCCAATAGATCCTGCAACTGTACCTTTAATTCCTTTAGTTCAGCAGGCGCCATCCGATATGGTGGTATCGAAATTGGTTGTGTCCTCGGCATCAACTCAATACAAAACTCTATTTCTCTCTCAGGTGGCAAATCTGGTAACTCATCCGGAAAGACATCTGGAAACTCTCTCACAATAGGGATGTTCTCAACTATAATCTGATCAAAATCTGCATTCACTTCTTTAACCACTGCCAAATAACTCTCACAACCTCTTCTCAATAACCTTGAAGCCTTCAAACAAGATATAAGCCTCGGTGGAACCATCCCATCACCCCGAAATACAAATTCTTGTTCACCCTCAGGCCTGAACCTCACAATCTTCTCAAAACAATCCACCGTAGCATGATACGATGATAGCCAGTCCATCCCAAGAATAACGTCAAAATCATCCATGTCTAACACATGTAGATCAGCCAATAACTCATGGCCATCTACGATAATCACACATGATTTATGAACTAAATGCACATGAATGATATGACCAGAAGGGGTACACACCTCTAAAGGCTCCCCTAATGACACTAGTGGACTAGCAGAAAACTCAGCAAATTGGGGTGACAAGAATGAATGTGTCGACCCTGAATCAAACAAGACTTGAGCGTGTGACAATCCTATAGGAAGTATACCTGAGACCACTGTGTTAGATGCCGTAGCATCTTTCTTCATCAAAGCATACACTCGAGCCGGACCCCCACTATCATGCTCCATCGGCTCCTTGCCCCTCACACTCGAGTTCTCTCCCTAATAACTCTAACTAGATGGACTCTGATCTTGCTCTCGTGGTCGAACAGATAAGTTTGTAAGCTGTGCCTGCTGTCTTGCCTTAGCCACATGACAGTCTTTAATCTGATGTCCCAACTTGCCACACCCAAAACAAGCTCCCGTCTGTCTATAACATGGTCTCCTAGGGTGTTGCCTCCCATATCTAGCACACGAACTACCAAATTGACCTTGACCACCAGATTGGCCACGGCCACCCTGTGAACCATGAGGACCACTACCTCTCCATGATCCTCCATAAGAACCTCCACCCCTCGGAAAATTTGGCTGAAAGCTCGGCCTCTGTTGTTGCTACTGTCCAAAACTCTGGTTTGAACTATACTGTGGTGGTCGATCGAATCTCTGAACCTTAGCTTGCTTCTGCCTTGCAATTCTTTCATTATCACGCATCTCCAAGGTCCTGGTACAATCTACTGCTGCTGAATAGGACTGAAATCCACGTGGGTACATCACCTTGAACATCGAATCATCCAGTCCTCGAATAAATCTCTTCACCTTCTTATCTTCATCAGGCACCAAGTGCTTTGCATAGCGAGATAGATGGCAAAACTTCTGATCATATTCTGTCACTGTCATCTCTGGAGTCTTTACCAATCTCTCGAACTCAAAGGCACGAGCATCCCTTTGACTCTCAGGCAGGAAGCGATCTAATAAGGAGTCGCTAAACTTCTTCCAAGTCCAACCAACAGATTCCATCGTTTGAAACCATATCCCTGCCTCATCAATCAACTTAAATGCAGCAAGCTCCACCATCCTCTTGCTATCACAATTCAGAATCTTCCATCTCTTTTCCATCTCATCAATAAACATCTGAGGATCATCACATACTCCTGAAAATATAGGTGGCTCCAACCTCAAAAACTCTGCCAAGGAATCATCTCGAGGTGTCATAGCACCCTTCTTATTTGCCTGACTCTGCTGCGTGGCAACAAACTTCTCCATCGCTACCATCACCCTATCAACCGCATCACCACTCTGCTCTCTATGCCCAGAAGGAGTACCAGCTGCTGGTTGACTTGTCTCAGTCAACATGGTAGTCGTAGTAGTAGCAGTTGTAGTAGCAGTAGTATGCTCAACTGGTGTAGCCTCTTCTCTAGGCTGCTCGGAGCCTTCACCTTGCTCCCTAACAGTAGCATCGGTACTCTTACGTCTCTGAGGCATAACTTCCCTATAAGAGTAAGTCACACTTTAAGAAGACCACAAATAGGCTTAGACAAAGAAGGACAAGACACGATGGATCCTATGCTCCGTAGCATTCTTAAATACCATATCAGATATCACATAAGATAACCTAAGTTTAGCTCTGAAACCAACTCTGTCACGACCCAAACTGAGGTCGGTGACCGGCACTAGACCCTATAACACATCAACAATAAAATGCAGGCCTAGCAAGCCTCAAACCATCATACAACATTCAATATGATCTCATAACAATCAAACCACGCGGAAGACAATTTACAAATCAAAGACATCAAATCATCTCTCAAGTCTTATCAACATGCTAAAATCAAACCAAATTAATTTTACAAACCAAAATCCACAAACATCTCTAAAATACTATTACTACAGAGCGTCTATACATAACAGAATAGTGGCACCGTCCGGAGACCTCAAAAGTAGCCCTCGAACGAGAAAGAGCTAGACTGGTACCACGAACTCTGAACACTCGAACAAACTAAGACCTCTGAGAACCTGAGACAGAATAGTAAGGGGTAAGTGTCCGAAGGCACTTAGCAAGGGAATAAAACATAATATATTAGTTATGGTTGATATATGCATGCAACAAAACTCAACCATGCTCGACTTCACTCAAATCAGAATGCGTAATCATCAAATGCTATTACCAAACACAAATATTAACACGCACATCATACACACAGACATAGAGAGCTATGAATAGGTTTTGTATTGCCTCTTCCTCTGACTGCTAGGGATATCCAAATGGCCAAACAGATCTCCGATCATAAATAACAGAAACTAGTGTACAAATGTAAACTGGCCAAAGCTTACAAATGTGCACTAGCGATACCCCCAAAACTATGAGCTCATAGACTAACATCCCCTGTTAGAGCAGAAAAACCCATTCATTTCTCTTACACAAAAACACATCTTATCAGAACATATGACCCGACGGTCCAGAATCACATCCATCACACATGGACATACCACACATATCAAATCAGCTCGAGGCTGTTCACAAACATCACATGCCTCACAACACAATCAATATTATGTCCAACCATATCATGTACTAAACCATATGCATATGACGTACACAATCAAGCTCTGAAACAAACACATGTCAAACAAAACCAAATTTATCATGTGCTATCCTTTTACTCAGACAAATAGCGCTTAAAGCGTAGATTTCCCCAAATCCGATACATCCTTCAACACGAAGCTCCTCAATGTCCAAAATATGTATCATATCATAAAATTACGTAACGAGGTTAGCCCTTGGTTTCCAACACCAAGTTACCTCCAACGCTTCAAAATGGCAACCTTAGCACATTCATCGCACTTGTCAATGCAAAACCAACCAAACACAACCAAAAGACCAAACCCTTTAAATTCTTGGTTCCCAACCAAGTATAAACCTACACATGCTGTATCCAAGTCATTTATGCTCACATGTGCACACAATAATCTGTTTTGAACATCCAAACTCAACCCAAGCACAAGAGAAGCACAACCACTTCATCTTCAACAATTAGCACATATATCTCAAAATTAGATCACATCCACTTCAAACAACACTTTACATGGCATCCCTTATATATTCTCATAACCTCAGACCCTTCAATTAACCTCATTTACAAAAGGAATCAATTCACCAAACTTATCTCACTCAACTCACTCAACCAAGAACTCAGCAACACTGTCCGAACTTCAATAGAGTGTACAGACCAAACCCTTCAACCAATTCACTCATAAAATACATTTCCAGAAACCTCATGAAGTGTACAACAAACTTTTTCAAAGATCCAAGACCAAATCGAAGCTTAAGACCACTTACAAGGCTGATCTTCTTCACGTCATTCACTGACCACCCTAAAACCGTGCTCTGTCTTCAAAACCGATTTCCCATTGACTCCATAATCCAAAACACAAGTGGGATATACCGTTAGAAAGGTCTGGATGTGTTCTATATTCTGGTAAAAATGCAAGGTCTGATTCGGAGAAAAAGATTACTTACTGAGTCGATACGTTTTGACCTGCCTGCTTGTTCCTCTTTCCTCAACCTTCTATTCTTTTTCTCTGTTTTTAGTTTGTGGCTGACCAAATGAGCTTCCTACCTCTTCTATATCCTTCCTGAGTGCAAAAGGTAAGTAGGTGAGTCATTTTCCAGCCCTTCTTCACCTCCTTTTTACTTTTAACTTAGGTAAGTTTGTGATTGGTCCAAGTAACTTGGTGGTCCAATCACAATCCAGCAACTTTGAGTTCGTTTCTCACCAACTTCTGTTCATTTCTGACCAAACTTGTACTAACTAAGTTGTAGCATATTGTGTCTAGTTTTTAAATTGTACTCACTCGAAATTTTTGGAGCAACAATGAAGAAGTTATGGTCATTTAAGTGAGCAAAGGTCAATCTACCCGAAAAATGACCAACTACATTTGCAGAAGTCGGGAGTTCATTGCGTCAACTTTGTCGAGCTTGAACTAACTTGCTAAGGGGACCAAAGGACATCTAAACACTCTTCCGAAACTCATCCCATCACATAAATGGCATAATTTGCTAACAGTTGATCATTGGCGAGGCTATCACATCCTCGGATTGGATGGTTTAGCTACCATCCAAATATGTTACCTCACCTTTATCTTAAGCCCCATTATAACTCGATAAAAAGACTCCCTGATCATTAGCAACTATTGCAATTTTTAGATAACACTGAGTAGGACGTAGGATGCTTTGAGATATATTGACATGTATGCGAGTGATAGGAAGTTGACTATACAGACTATATAAGTGAAACACTTGTCTATCCTTGTGAGGTCAACCTTCTAGTGTCTTTTACGTAGAGTTAACACTTGCCTAAACAATTGAGTGCCGAAGTGCCTACTAGTTCATTGTACTTTGTGTTTTGGATTGATGAACTAACTTAGATTATGATTTCATTGTGATGCGAGTTGATGTTTTTGAGGAAAGTTAAGTATTGATCCATTCATGCCATGTCTTTAGCTTGTTTTTGTGTTTGTTTGTTCTTCTTTGGTTTTCTTTTAAATTGTCCACATTTTGAGTTTTGCTTAGGGACAAGCAATGAGTTTTGCTTGTGCATGCCAAGTAGCTGTTACTCAGGCAACCGTTCACTCAGACGACTAGATGCACTCGAGGATGGAAATCGCAAAGACCTGGCACATGCCATGTGAAGCTGGCGCACGCCAGACCAGTCTGACAGAAACAAAATAATCTGAGTGTTGGACAAATAAAATGGTGGATTTGACTAAGTCGGCTTATGGCTTTGCTAAAGGATGGGGGATAAGTTTGCTGACTCTTTTAGATATGTTTGGAGTAGATATTTTAGTTAGATAAGTTAGATTAGATATTTAGTTTACTATTCCTTTAGTGAGTAAGTATATAGACTTATTTTGCTATGTGTAAAAAAGAGAAGAAGGAGAAGTGTAAAAAGTGACAAAAACATATATCTCTCTCTCTTTTGTATGAGTTGGTGAAGGCAAGAAAGCTTGAAGAAAGTATATAGACTTACTTTTACTTTTTCAATATGTAAATAAAGATGCATGTTATTTATATAAGTATGTGTGAGTAGTTTTTTTTAGTTTGGTGCCTTGTCACCTTGCATGTAGCTACTGATTTGAGGGATGAATATGTGTTTAAATATGTTCTTATCAATGAGCTCATTACATTACTTAGACTTGCTTGATCACCAAGCCTAGGTAGCTAGTCAAAACTTGAGACCGAAAGGAGATATGATTGATGGAAAGGTTGGTTTGATGATGAGTACTCTTGCTTAAAGAGAAATCTTCTTGGTGACCTACTTATGGTCCTTGGAGTGGAGCACACAGTTGGTTCTTAGCTTAATTTAGTTGGTTGGTGGAGTCAAAAGAATATATCTAACCTTCTAAGCTTAGTTAAGTATCAATTTAGGCTCTTCTTATACGAAAGTGTGGATGAATTGCCTTAGATCCACTCGGACCACTTCACATACACTAAAAACTCTCTAAATCTTATGGTTATGTTGCTAGTTTAGACACCTCACTCATTTTAGTAGCCTAAGTGGTTATTCTTAGTTAGTTAGTATCTAGTAAACCAATAGCTTAAGTTGTGATCTTTATATTTATGTTTAGACTTTAGATAGTGCAAACAACAAACCAAACTTCATAATCTTATCCTAGTATAGTTTGTTAACCTAAGAGTAGGCTTAAAACTCAATCCCTATGGTACGATAACCCTACTTACTCTTATTGCAATTTGCTGCAATTTTGTTGATAAATTGGCGCACGCCAACCACAATTGGTGCACGCTAGGTTTGTTCATCCATGAGCTTTTTGGGCTCACGCCAGGTGCTGTTAGCATGTGCCAGAGCTTCGGGCTAGTGCGCCACCCATTTTTGGCATATGCCAGGAAGACTAGACAAATGACCGATCATCCATTATTAAGTAGAATTACGGTAGAATGTGCAACAAAATGCAAATCGTCACTACTGACTAGCCAATTTGTACCTCCAAATTCTTGTTAGGGTGTTGATTGATGTTGCCATTTTTATTGATATAGCTAGAATTGATATGATGGGAAATCTAGAGCATTGCCACTCCCCAATGAAGGTTTTTGTTTTTGATGTGCCTGCTGACTCACATTGTTTCTCCAAGAAAAATTGGGGTGGTTTCTCCAATTAGGGTTGTAAGTAGCAAAATATGGATTATGATTAGGCATATTATTCATACTTGCATTACTCAAATAATCAACAGATTTAGTAATGAGAGAATAGCCGTTAGTACCATGTGGGCCACTACAAAGTTTGAAAAAATAAGAGGATAGTATAGATTTTGTCCAAATGTACACTGGACCACTTGTGTAAGAGCTACTATTTATGCTTAAAGGGCAATGATCTGGTCATTATTCTATACAATAGCAACCTTCTTGCTTTCTGACCTCTCTCCCTACTCATGGTTATTTATTGACATGGCTTTGCTGATTCATAATCCATCAGCTTCTAACTTCTCAATCAATGTTCCTCTAGTGCTACATCCAAATTGACTTGAATTTGTAGTTTGTTTCTGTTATAGAATATTTGAATGAGCATCCATTCACAAATTTGATGGTACAGGTAATTATAGAGTAGAGCCTTGTAACGATACCAAATCTCATGTAATGATTTGCCACTCCGCTACTTGAATTAGAAACTTTTGTTTTGCAATCAAGTGGTCTTGCCCAGTGGGTAGTACTTCTCCAAGAACTTGTCTACTATCTAGTCCCATGTGGTAAAGGTGCCTCCAGGAAATGGGTTTACCCACTCTCTAGCATCATCCTTTAAGCTATGTATGAACAATTATAATTTGATGGCATCTAGTGAGACACCATTGTACTTTACTATTGAGCGGTGGTCATTAAATATTTTGATGTGATTCACGAGATTTTTAGCAAGTGAGCCCCCAAACTGATCTTGGCAAACCATCTGAATAAGACTAGTCTTGATCTCAAAGTTGCTAGTCTCTATTATAGGGTACTCAATGCTTAACTTGAGGCCAATAATTTTGGAATGTGTTTGCCTCCTCATGTTGTTAACTGATCTTGGCAAACCATCTGTTAATCTGCCATCTTGTTCTTGTGTTGATTCCTTCTTTTTAAACATAAAGTTTGTTCAATCTTAGGATCGTACTCAAGAAGCGATTGATTGTCCCTATAGGTATGTGGCATACACCTCTTACAATTCTCACTACATTGTAAAAAGTGATAAATAGATGAAGTGTAATAATACTTAGTCTCAAAATCATGAATACTATATCTAATATTAAAGAAAAATTGATGCTTATATATCCCTAACAACGGTGCCAAATTTGATGAGATAAATCTCGGATTAAAAATACATGCAAGAGAATACTGTTGCTCAAGTAATACGGTGATAAATTAGATCGTATTCACTGGGACAAATAAATCAATTTCAATAAGTACCAGATTATGAATTCCCAAATTTAAGTAAGCGGATTAATGTAACGTGATTGATGATTCTAAAATTATGAATTCTAATAATATTATTCAAACTTAGGGTAATCAACCTAAACCTTAATGACAATAAACTAAAAAAATAGACATAATCTCGTGCTAAGAATAGAGGCTGTGAATCTCAATCCACAAACACACAATATAAAAGAATTAAGCAATTAACAATCAAGAGGAGTAAATGTGTAAATAATTATTGTACTACAAAGTATGAAAATATCTTGTCGCTTAAGAATCATGAATTATTGATTACAATCTTTGCAAAAGAGAATAAGCAAATGAAAACTAGAAGAATAAATTAGGTGCTAAAAACATTGGTCTACCAATACCTAGCTAACCTATTTGTACCAAAACATATTCCCAAATAGGTGAGGCTCTGATGGTCCAGCGCGCGCTGGTCAGCTTGTAGCTATTGGGTCTTTTGAAAGATTCGGCTTCTGTACCCTCTAGTAGTCGTTGGAGAGCAAGCGATCATTGAGTCTACCAAAACAGTCTTCAAATCTTTGTCAACTCTTTTCATCATCTCGTTCTTTTCTATCTTTGCTCATCAACCTCTTCAAACACCTACAAGACACGAGAAAGTGACAACTTTTCCACCTTTTTTCACTCAACACTAGAGGTGAGCATTCAGATCATCTGAATTCAAATTATCTAAAATTTGTATTATCCAAAATTTCTAAAATTATTATTTTTGATCCGAATCCGAATCCAAATAAAAATTATCCGAAATTCAAAATCCAAAATTTTTTTAGATAGGGATCCAAATAATTCGAGTTTTCTGAATTTTTAACAAACATATATAGGTAATAAATCTAACATTGACACAAACCTGTAATAAACAAATGTAATATTGCTTTGTAAAATGAAATAATAAAATTCAAATATTCATATATCTGAAAATAACAACGGTCCAGAAAAATAAAATAAAATTTCTACTCAAAATAACTCAAACATCCAAATTTGGACAAGTTCTTTCAAACCCAAACATACAATCTGCGAAATCTACCGTATTTGCGAGACTGCGACCAGAAATATACTCGAGGGTTGTTCGATGTTGGTTGGGATATTTTATTTAGGGTTGAAAGTACTTTTTATTTGAATTTATCAACCCTTGAAGACGTGATCACTAATTTTTTAATATTTTAACTTTTAGTAAAAATACTAGGCTTTTTAATTTATTTTCTAATTTACTAAATAATTGGCCCAGCCTAGTAGAAACACACGCTTTAATCTTATAATTTATTATATATGTTTTAGATATTTCGGACATTTGGATAAACCAAAGTTTTTTTTTATCCGAATCTGAATCTGAATCAAGAATAATTTTTGTGGATTATCTGAATCCAAATCCGACATAAAATTATCCGAGTCTGAATCCAAAAAAAAATTTAGATATCAGATTTGAATAATAGATAACAAATTTTTTGCTCACCTCTACTCAACACGATTAAACAAACTAAAGACTCACAAAATACGATATATAAACACATAAAACACGACTAAACACTTATCCAAACATGACTAATTAGACTAGTGTTTACACTTATATCAATTACTATATTAAAATTATTCCCAAGTTACAACTCAACTGGTCATTTCTAGGGGACAAGACGTCTATACATATAGTGGGGACTCTTTAACTAAGCACGAGTATGGTGGAGCGACTATATGACATGCATGTTAAAATATGAAAAAAAGATATCAAAATATGGCCATACTCTGCCCAAAATTACAAGAGAATACTTGAGTACGAGTAGGCTAAAAATGATGTATTTGCTTAATTGAAGATTGCGTAAAGAATTCTCCAGGTTGATAAGATTATCAAGGTTAGGGAGCCTAATGAAAAGCTTACATGGTCCAAGAAGGAATCATGTAAGACATGAGCTACAAGAAGTGATTAACCTACAAGGTGTCAAATCTATTTATACATAAAGAGGTGCCACAGAAATTGAATCCATACTCAAGGAAAAATCTCCAAAAACTTGTTGACCAACTCTCATAAAGACTCAACAAAGAAGGTTAAAGAAAAAGATTCAAAAGCAAAAAAGAAAATTTTAAACACCTTCAACAATACTTATATAGTCATTTTAGAGAATGATATGGAGTTTTTACTCTGCTATCTCAGGTTAAATTCAAGTATACTTAAGAAATCCATGAGTACACCAATATCTTGAGTTAAGTGATCATCTACATGGTCACAACGACTAAGTCTTGACTAGTTCACTAGTAAATTCTCTACGTATTATGGTCTTGATTTGGATGGATATCTTGGAATTGAATTTAATTTTTTGTATGTTAAAAGACAAATACACAACAACACTTTTCCTAACATTAAAACATTGATGTGTAAGGGGGCGTTGTTATAGCAAAAAATTAATTTGTGGAGTTTTTGATAAATTTTAGTAAAGAAATCTGTAACTAACACTCAAATATCATATTAAAGTAATTTCAAAAGGTAAAGAAAGATAAGAGATAAATCTACAACTTTCTAGTTTATTGCTTTTTCAAATTTTGATAGAAAATGGGGTCTGAATAAGTGTGGAAGTTTAAGCAATTTAGGTTTTCATCGGGATAAGGTTTTTTTGTATTGGATAGCCTAAGATTTTTGCATCAGGCTAGAGCTAATTTATTCAATATAATGGTAGCCTTGGCATAGAATATAGATACACACAAAACTCTTATCAAACTTTAACTTCTATCTTTAATTCATAGATTTAGTCTTGATTATTTTTTCTCTTCCCCTCAACTTGTCCTATATTTTTAATAAAGTTCTTACTTTTCTACCAATTATTTTCTTTTCTACCAAGTTTGATCTATATACATTCTCTTTATTTTCTCCATATTTCTTCCATCTTTGCTTATTTGTTTTAATCAATATTAAGATCACATTTCTAAATCCATCTTTAGATCTTTTTTAATGTTCTAATATATTTTTCATAAAGCAGAAGTCTTCTTACTTTGTAACAAGTACTAGAGTCCCCATGTAAGAGTCCATGTTACTTGTTAAGTGGCATAAAAAGTTGAGCTGGCGTAAGCTAGCACCCTAGAGCAAACAAGGGGGATCAAAGGTTTAGGCTAGCGGATGCCAACTTATTGAGGATCGCCAAGCCCTCTTTGCTAATTTTTTTAGTTTAGTTTTAGCTCTTTTTTAGACTCCTAATCAACCTAGATAAATTTTCTTGGACCTAAATTATTACCTATTATATAATGACATATTACCTAAGATTATGTATAGTATTATGACTTGTATTTATCAATAAAAGTTCTCTCTTTTCATCATACATGTAATAATTAAGTCAAACCATATGTTATATCTTGTGTCTATCTTATTTGCACAATCTTGTTCTCATATTAGTAAATTTTATAAAATTGGTATCATAGCTTAAATATTGGTAGAGATGTTGGATGGTGCAAGATTCGCTCTTGTGATATTTGATAGTTTGTCAAATATTGAGTTTTGGAAAAGACGTATCAAGAATCTCTTCATGCAATAATGGATGATCATCATGATCTTGAAGAAGAAGCATAAGAAGATAAAGAACTAAGAGTGGAAGGTGAGGAAAGCTACGGTAGTGGTAACAATTTACAAATGCTTGGCGCATGGCATGATATATTATGTGATAGATGAGGAGTAATCAGTTGAGATATGAAAAAGATTAGAGGCAAGGTATATGGCTAAGTCTTTGTAAGGAAAAGCTTTATTTATAAACAACAGTTGTATATGTATAAGATGAAGGAAGGCAGGAATTTGAGCCAATATATTAATAGTTTTAGTCAACTTATGAGGAACTAGAGAAAGTTTGATGTAAAGCACGAGGAAGGAGACAATGCATTATTGCTCTTAAATTATTCATAGAGACGAATGAATAAAATCACTAATTGTGAGGGGTACCATGATAATAAATACGGAGAAAAAGAACATGTGAAGAAGAATTCTCCGAGAGGAACTCTAGACCACAAAGGAAGATCCATATGCATGAATATGATCTCTTATTCAAATGGGTCAGATGGTTACTATCATTCAATTTTATCATATCTAAAATATTTAGATTTTGGATAATGCTTGTCCCTTTCATATGACTCCCAAGAGAGGGTAGTTTGACACCTACAAGTTCATTAGTTTAGGTATGATAGTTGTGGGTAATGGTTCCACTTGTAAGATCTTTAATATAGGTGATATCCAAATTATGATGTGGGATGGTATCATGATAAAGTTTTGTAGGGTTAGCATATTTCAAAGTTAGAGAGGAACTTGATCTTGGTAGGAGCTTTGAATTATAGTGGGTATCACTATAAAGCTATAAACAGTATAATCAAGGTTGAAAAGGATTTTATGGTAGTGAGGAAGGTAAAAGAGATGCTAAAAATACCTACATGTTAGTGGGGACAATGTTGGAACTAGATTTATATCCTTCTTTCTTTATGGATAGGAAAAGAGTTTAGATCATGCGAGAGAGCAAAGCTTGATGTGAATAATTTGAGTATAGTTTAGATTTACAGAGACATGGATAGCAACATGTGGAGGCATGCTTAACAAAGAATCATGGTTGTCTCAGAGAGATTTTGTCAGATGGGCCCTGTTATAATTGTATAAAAGGATGTGCATACCAAAGGTGTTGGGTAGATTTGACACTAGGCGAGCAAAGCCATTGGTGCCACTTAAGGCCAAATGATGGAGTTCAAAATATGTTGAGGATTCTACTACGTAGAACAAAAGGTTTTTCATTATATGCTATGAAAAGTAGTATTAGTTTGAGTCAAGATGATCCACTGAGAAATAGTTTGAGGTTGTGGAGCACAGGGCTAAATAGATAATAAAATGCACGTATATTGGTCCTAAGGTTGCTTCAGTAGATAAACTCGCTAGTTGGGGTTCAATGAAGATTGAAGAGAATAGATCAAGTAAGCTCAGAAGCTCGAGCTTGGAGACTGACTCCAAGTGACTATATGAAATGAGGTGAGAATATTGAGGTGGTCTTATTGATGATGATAGTTATTTATGGTTTGTAAAGAAGATAGTAGAGTCGACTTTCATAAGACAATACTTGTCGAGCTAGAATTTATTGAGGTTCGGGTAGAGTTCCATAATTCTTAGTAAGTGAGAATTTATGCCAATGTAGAGATTGTTGAGTGTGGCATGAAAAGTGGATCTGGCATACGCTAGCACTTTTGACGACTAACAGACCTTCTCGGCTGACTTAATTAGTTTAAATTTTGCTCTTATTTGTGACTTCTAATTTGACCTAAATAAATTTTTTTAAATTCCAAGTGTTCTCTATGATATAATGACATATTACCTAATACTATGTATAGTTTGTGACTCGTATTCATAAATAAAAATGTATTTAACTTTTTGTAGACTTATATATTATGACAAACTAAGTTATGTTTTTATTGTTTAAGCACAACTTTTTACTCATTGATTATTTTGATGATGGGTCAACCAGCCAAGCTAGAAATCAAAGGGAAAATCAAGAATCTGGTCGGCTGATTGAATCGAGCCAACCAAAAACGTGTTAGTTATTTGTTAGTCACAATAGATGAATACGTCAATAAACTCTACAAAAAGATAAATATTTCAATCTATTTTTTATGTCAATATGTATGATACGAGTGCAGCCAACTTCAAAAAGTCAAGTAAGTCATGGCATCGATGGTCCTATTTAGTAGTGATAAGGAAATTCACATAGGGAATAAAATGGTGTAAGGAATATAGATAAAAATATAAAACGATTACTAAGGGAAAATTGTACTTTAAAATGTTAAATAATCTAAATTGAAAGAACCCGCATTTAAGTAAATTATGGTAATTATAGTTTATGGACAGGTAGCTATGTAATATTTTTTGACAAAGTCCTTTAAAATTTTCCTTACAACTTTATAACAAATTTTGAGTGCGAGAAGCATGGAAAATGGATGGCTTCCCGTTGGCTGCGTCGAAGCTTCCCACCATTTTGAGATGGTGTAGCTCTTAGATCAATTTCTCTTTCTCTTTCTCTTTCTAGTTTTTCTCAAGAAGAATACAACAGGAAAAACGAAAAGAAGACTAACGAGATAAAAGTAACAAAGAATTTAATAATTATAGAGAAATCCGAAGAATGTGACGTTTTCATCAATTTGTTGGGTGTTACACGTTAGTTTTGTCCCATCTTCTTGATCCCAGGTCTCGTCTTTGCTCCCGTTTTCCCAGGTACACGAAATTTTGATTATTTGATCATACGCCTTGACTTTCAATGTCATTGAAATATAAAGAGATATGACAATGTTTGTGTAGAAGGGGTCGCTTTTTAATATGATGGCTGTGTTAATAGACTGTTTGGGTCATTTAATTTATGTCTTTTTTAATAAAAACCTTAAGGTAATAAATTATTTTCCATTTAAATGTACCAGATCTCAGAGTTGTCGTTGAATTTCAGAATTTTAAGCGTCAGAATGTGAGAAAAAAAACCCGGAACGAGTTACCACAATTTGGTGATCAAAATTCTGTTCTAATATATGTACGGATTACTTTTATCTGACGGTGGAATTTTGAAGAAGCTTTATTATTTCCTTATATTAAATATACAAATGAACGATGAAAAACACATTTCTGAATTTCAAGTTATTTGAACTCTAAACTTATTTAAATATTTTATTTTTTTTGCTTATTGGAAAATGTTATTTAGGTTGATGAACAATATCAAACGTTTCTCGTCTCTTGCTAAATAAAACTGTTCCCGTACACGAATCTGTTTCTGTAAATCAAAAGAGAAAGATTTCCGCAGAATTTGAATTCAAATTGTAAACATTGTTTACCTTTTTAATTGAATATAAATATTTTTTTATAATATAATTTATGCCCTAAATAGTGTAGAACTCCCTCTTCTCGTACAGGAGGCGTCCTCAATAAAACCCTTAGACTTAACCTTTCATTTTGTGCCGTCTTCGGAGCAGTAAAGCGCGATTTTTGGATGATCAACTCTGGACTCTGAGGCTTGAGAGTGAAACTAAGTCTGAGATGGGTTCTGAAGCTAATATTAGTGCCAACAAGGACAAGGCCACCTCCAATGGGGTTGAGCTTCCTAATTCTAAAGAACCCGTGTTCTTGCATGGAGAGCTGGAAATTTGGATCCTTGAAGCAAAATCTCTTCCTAACATGGACTTGGCTTCGGAGCATGTAAGAAGATGCTTCACCGTGTTCGGAACCTGCAGCACGCCTTGCGGGAAGCCCCCAGCGTCCCATTCGGGGAAGCACTCAATCATCACGAGCGACCCGTACGTGTCCGTGTGCCTCGCAGGGGCAACCGTGGCTCAAACTCGAGTGATCCCCAACTGCGAGAACCCACTATGGGACGAGCACTTCATCGTGCCAGTCGCGCACCCCGTCACAAAAGTAGAGTTCCATGTCAAGGACAATGACGTCCTCGGGGCTCAACTAATTGGTGTTGTGGAGATAGGCGTCGAGAAGGTAATCTCGGGGAGGATAGTTAACGACTGGTACCCAGTAATCAACAACTTCGGAAACTGCTTGAAGCCGTACCCTGAGTTGCACGTCTCCATCCAGTTTAAGCCGGTTGCTGAGAACCCTCTGTATAGAGATGGAGTTGGAGGGGTCCCAAACACGTACTTCCCACTCCGAAAAGGTGGCGCATTGACTCTCTACCAAGACGCCCATGTGCCTAATGGTATGCTACCCGAAATCGAACTGGAAGACGGGAAAGTTTTCGAGCACAGCAAGTGCTGGGAGGATATATGTCATGCAATCTTGGAAGCTCATCACTTGATATACATTGTCGGGTGGTCGATTTACCACCGGATTAAGCTTGTGAGGGAGCCTACCAAGCCTTTACCAACTGGAGGAGAGCTTATATTGGGGGAGTTGTTGAAGTACAAGTCACAGGAAGGGGTTAGAGTTGTTTTGCTCATATGGGATGACAAGACATCACATGATAAGTTGTTCCTTAAGACGGTATGTTATAACAATGGTTGTTCTTTAATATGTTTATGATTTTAACCACGATTACAATTCTAAACCATCATTTACCCTAGCTTTGCTACCATGTGGTAACTGATAAGAGTTTCAATACCAACAAAGTACACATATTATTTTTTAGCACTTTAATCGTTTTCTGAAAAAATTTCTTATTATGCATGTGAGTAAAAACAAAATATGCTAAAAAAGAGCTATGTTAATTTTTTAATATAAACAGACCATGGTACATTTCTGATACATGAGTTTGGACAATGTTGTTATTGCCTGATATGAACCATAACTTAAAAGTATGTTAAATGCGCTTAGTGTTAATTGGAAGATCATTAACATATTAATTAACTTGATCAATCTGATGTGGATTCAGGAAGGGATCATGCAGACACATGATGAAGAAACCAAGAAATTTTTCAAACATTCGAGTGTCCACTGCGTACTCGCGCCTCGCTACGCCAGTAATAAGCTCAGCATTTTCAAGCAACAGGTTCGGAATAACTCCAAATCAAATACATATCTTCCTCTTTATCTATGAAATTATATTATTATTGTTATTTTTTATGCTCAGTCCAGGTCGTTGGAACCTTATTTACTCACCACCAGAAATGTGTGATTCTCGACACGCAAGCCTCCGGAAACAACCGGAAAATCACAGCATTCATGGGTGGACTTGATTTGTGTGACGGAAGATATGACACCCCAGATCACAGACTTTTCTCTGATCTTGATACTATTTTTCAGGAAGACTTTCACAACCCTACATTCCCCGTAAGTAACGCCATTATCCTCATTTTAATTCCTTCATCGATTTCTTTCTTAAAGTGTCAAAACTTTGATTGATCACGACAGTTGTATGCCAAGAGCCCGCGACAACCTTGGCATGATTTGCATTGCAAAGTAGAGGGCCCCGCTGCCTACGACATCTTGACCAACTTCGAGCAAAGATGGAAGAAAGCCACCAAATGGAAGGAATTCAGGCTCAAGAAGGTCACAGTTCCATGGCACGACGATGCTCTGATTAGGCTCGATCGAATCTCGTGGATACTGACTCCATCTCCTGGCCTTGATGGTGACACCAACGTCCATGTCTGCAACGAAAACGACCCAGAGAACTGGCACATACAAGTATCATCCATCTCTTATCCCTTTACTTATTTGCGCTCTGTTTGTTTCCTCGATAAATATTTTCTTCGGAAACAAACTTCTCTTGATATAATTATATATGACCAATGCCTTCTCTAGGTGTTCAGGTCAATTGATTCAGGATCAGTCAAGGGATTCCCTAAGTCTATTCAAGAAGCTCGTGGAAAGGTCGGCCCCACGCTTGCTGATAATCACCATATATCTTTACCTACTAATGATTTATTTATAAGTTGAATTTGAGGTTACTTTATAATTGGTTTGCTGAAACCATTTCTGTTTATGCAGAATCTTCTCTGTGGGAAGAACTTGAAAGTTGATAAAAGTATTCATGCAGCCTACGTAAAAGCGATTAGATCAGCTCAGCAATTTATTTACATAGAAAACCAGTACTTTCTGGGATCTTCCTATCACTGGCCATCATACAAAAATGCAGGTACGCATATTGACAATGTGTTTGAGTTAAAATTTTTGTTCTAAATTACACTTGTGATGAATTAAACTCTGAAATTGCGTCTTAAACGCCTTCTGCCATTCGAGCAAGTGCTCTTTTAGCATGTCGTGACAATTAATACTTGGATGTTTTAAAAATTAATGAGCAGGGGCAGACCATCTAATTCCCATGGAGTTGGCTTTGAAAGTGGCGAGCAAAATAAGGGCCAACGAACGTTTCTCAGTGTATATAGTAATACCAATGTGGCCAGAGGGAATCCCCACTAGTGCTTCTGTTCAGGAGATTTTGTTTTGGCAGGTTAGTTAGACCCACATCTACTTCTTGTTCTAGAAATTAATGCATTTCGCGTGGAGCGTTCTTTCTTTTGGCTATTTTAATACCACGAGGTTTATCATCATGAGAAACTTTGTTATACACATTAAATTTTCCTTGCATCCATATATCTTTCATTTTTTAGATGTCAAGCTTAATTGTTTTTTCACTGAACGAGTATATTGTCAAGCAATGACTTTTGGGACGTGACAATAGGGCCAGACAATGACAATGATGTACAGGATCATAGCCAAGGAGCTTGAAAAGACAGGTCTTTCTGGTCAGTATCATCCACAAGACTATTTAAACTTCTATTGCTTAGGAAAGCGCGAAGTTTCAACTCCCAAAAGTTCTCATCTGAATCAGCAAACTGAAAATCGTTCATTGGTCGGTGTTCTTTCCATCATATCTTGTGCAAAGACAATTTTTTTCTATTCCTATGGCTTGTCATTGCTACATTTGAAGGAAAATTTTAGAATGGTCTCACCATAAATTTTAAATTTACTTCTACGTAAATTGATGAATAACAGGCAGCAGCTCAAAAGTATAAACGATTTATGATATATGTGCATGCCAAAGGAATGGTAGTGGATGATGAGTTCATAATAATGGGATCAGCAAACATAAACCAGAGATCCATGGATGGTTCAAGGGACACCGAGATTGCCATGGGCGCCTACCAGCCATCCCATACTTGGGCTAGAAAGTCTTATCATCCAAGAGGACAGGTTCCCCCATTCTTCTTTTCCCTGTTTCTTTTTTTTTTTACAATTATTCTCGTTTTTCCTATAAACACCCCTAATATCCATGGTTTTCAAAATCGACATGAAAGTGACCCAAAATTTCTTCCATCGTATAGGGTAACTGGTCTAACTAGTTTTTGGATAGTTCGTACAGACTATTTAATGTCTCAAAACCGACCCACTTTTTTGGACTGCAGTTTTTAAATTACGAAGATAATTTCACAAATTGACAAAAAGTTTTAAATATTTCCTTACAACGAAAATTATGCACAATTTAATTTTTGATTATATTCTGTCAACCTCAGAAAATAATTATCATTTTCCGAATCGTCGTCACATCAATCTCGCGAGGATCATTGACACCCCGTCCTGATATGTTGTGTATATGAGAACAACAAAGAGCACGTTTTCTTAACTTCGTATCCACCATCACTCTTTAACTGTTTTCATTATAGTTCTAAAATGCTCGTCATGACTTCCCTTAGTTGACAAATATACCAAAGTACTATTGTCAAACACCAACACAATAACTTCCCTATAATTCACCAAATTTCCTCCGATATAATATGTTACAGACTGCGTAGTTACAAATGAGTTAAAAGTTATGGTTCGTCAAAATAACTTTTTTGATTTAAATGTTTGTATGTAAGGTATATGGATATCGAATGTCCTTATGGGCAGAGCATCTTGGCGCCCTCGAGGAACCGTTCAAAGAGCCACAGAGCTACGAATGCATGAAACGTGTCAATAAAATTGCTAAGAAGAACTGGAAGGCTTTCGTTAGTGAAGAGAGCGAGAAGATGAGAGGGCACCTCATGCAATATCCAGTCCTCGTTGGTAAGGATGGAAAAGTTTCTGCTCTGCCTGGACATGAAACATTTCCTGACGTTGGAGGGAAGGTTCTTGGATCACCAACGACTCTCCCAGACGCTCTAACTACATAATTTAATGTTCCGTAAGGGTTTAAGAGATAATGAAACTGCAGCAATATTGTCCAGGAAAATTTATGATTTTCGTACATCAACAAATTTCAAATGTTAGAAGATAATTTTTTTTTTTCAAATTTTAAATACTCACTGCATCAACGAATTCAAATTCGAACATAATAGAACATTTGAAAATTTTCTTTGGGTGACCCTCCTTGGTCCTATGAAGATGTGAGATAACTTGCAAAGAGTTGGCTGCATCCAAAATGGTGACTTAAGGTGTCCTCTCTGCAACTTTGGTGTGGAATCTTCAAATCATCTTTTTTTTGTTATTAAGATTTGGGATTACTTTGCAACGTCTCCTTGATTTATGGCTGGGTCTTGTCCGTGGAAAGACTGTCAAGATGGTTTGCTACACAACGTTTGCGGCTGTGTTTGGAAGTTTAGGAATTGTATCGTGTCTGACGGAGAGCGATTCAATCATGTTAAGTTGCTACTTAACATTTCCAGGCACATCTCCGAATGGATTTTTTGGTCAGCTCTCTGGACTCGGATGGTATTCACAGGATGTTTTGTTCTTCTTTAACTCACTGGCGTAGCTTTGTATTTTTTTCCGGGAATTTGTGAACCATCTTGCTCTTTGTGCAGTTTCATTTGGTGGAACGAAACCATCTATATTTTTAAAAACAATCATATAACCTTTATAAAATGATAAAACTAACCTAACGAATATTGAATATCATTAAGTATTTAATACAGTTACCGATCCAATATTTCAACATATTTAGTTAATAATTTTGCTGTGTTGCATGCACACTGCATAACTACATGCGATGGATAACGGTACGTCATCTAGGCACATCCCAGCGACACAGTACGTAATTAATTTTTCAACACATCAGTTTTCGAAAAAAAATACCAATACACATCCATTTTTAAAGACTACACCACAAGGCACATCTAAAAGGCAAAAATATAAAGGCATGTCAATTTCATAGGTAAAACCACACAGACACACATCAAACAAATATAACGAAATTCAATAGAAATTTAGCAGCAAGTTCAAAGGCAATTTTGGTGCATTCAAACCAAAAGTTTCAGCAAGTTCAAACACAAGGCAAAACACAAAGTCACATCACTTAAAAGTCAAAACACAAAGACGAACCACATCAGAACCCACATTGTAAAGTTTCACATGATTTATATAAGACATTTATCACATAAAATTCAATTGCGGATCAATAATTCCGCACAAAACCACTCAGAATTTTTGATAAAATCTCCAAATGGAAGTAACTTTCAAATGATTGTTTGTTTGGCCCGAATAGTCGATCATCAGGGGAAGTGGTAATTCATATAGTTCGTTAGATTTTTTTTTTAATATATTATAGTATAAAAAATTCTAAACGAGTCAAAAATTATTATTTTTCAAAATTTTGACTAGTCCAAATTTTTTTTCCTTTCACAAAATCACCGCTAACACGGGCGCATGTCACACCTACGACATGGTAGTTCTTTATATTGGGAAAAGTTTAATTTTGATACCTGTGATTTGGCAAATTTTGCGTGATGATCCTGTGGTCCTACAACACAACTCGTGATCTTGAGGTTAGTCAATTATTTTGTAATGTAGCCTCAGGACAGATCCGATCCAAAAAAACTCTCCGAACCTAAAACTAAATATCATTTTCAATCCCATATTTTTAAAATATTCTAAGAATCCCCTCTTTCTCCTCTTCTTCATCCTCTTTTCTCTCATGTCTCTTCTTATTCTCCCTCCTCTTCTTCTTCCCCACATATTCTTAGTCTTCCAACATATCCTCGGCCTCGACGAAATGAGAAAGAGTTTTAGGTTAGGGTTCCATGGAAGGATCGACCAAGTGGGGAAGGAAATCATAACCTAAAGTTCTTGCTCATTTTGTCGAGGCCGAGGATATGTTGGGAGGCTGAGGATATGTGGGTAAGGAGAAGAAGAGGAGGGAGAAGAAGAAGAGGAGTGAGAGAAAAGGGGAGGAAAAATAGAAGGAAGATGGGATCTTTAGAATATTAAAAAAAATATGGGATTGAAAATGATATTTAATTTTAGGTTCGGAGGGTTTTTTTGGCTCGGATCTGTCCCGAGGCTATGTCACAAAATAATTGACCAAACTCAGAATTCACGAGTTGCATTTTTGAAGTTCAAGATCATCACCCAAAATTTACCAAACTACAGGTATCAAACTTAAACTTTTCCTTAGATTTTTTACCATACCTTGTTTTAGTAAATGCGGAGAGTTTTAAACACCCATGAATAAAATGACAAGGTCTTTACATGGAAATGGAACGGATAGTGCTAGTAGACACACTATCATACACTACTGGAACAAACAATTTACTCGGGGAGGACATGAAAAGTAGTCCAGATTTGACGGGAATTAGTTAAATCCCCACTGAAAGAGGTTAAAAAGCTTATTTTTAAGAGTATAATTGATATACTAATATTAAAAATATCACATAATTTCTAAAATTATGGTGATTTCAAATATACATTTAGAAATTAATAAATTATATATTAATCAAAATTCATTTAAAATTACACGTTATAAGTATCAATATCAAAGTTAACTATTATCAATATCCAAGTAATTATGTATTAATATTAAAGTTAACAGTATCAATATCAATATGTATTAATATTAAAACGAACGGAAACCAATACTAAAATTAATGGGTACCAATATCCAAGTAAACAATTACCAATATACAAATAAACATGTATCAATATTAAAATTAAAATATATTAATATCCATATAAATAGATATCAACATCCATATAATAGGTACCAATATCCAACTCCAATATCACCCATCTTGTCGGGTTCAGATTTGTTGCGGTATTACCTAGTATGGTATGGTGCTATAGTTTTATAGGTAGGGGTATTATAGTCATTTAGGCAAAAAATAAATCAAACTAAAAATAGAAAAAGAGAGAGAGAGAGAGAGAAAGAAGGGTACGAGAAAAATGAAGGAAGGAGAAGAAGAGCCAGGAGACCCACCTCCCAGAGAAGGACGATTCAGATGATGATTCAGGCGAGTTTCTCCTTTGTCGATCCATGACACTAGAACTCCACCCACATGGGCATCCTCGCAGCCGCACTAGCGTCTGAACTGTGCCATTTTTTTATAGTTTTCCCAAATTATTCGATAGTTTTCCCAATTATGTTTAATAATTTTTTAGTTATATTTAATAGTTTATCTTGATAAATCAATCCATTGAATCAAACCATTAAATCAATCTTGTCAAGCCATCGTATTAATCAGATAAATGTATTAAATCAAACAGACCAAATCATTGAATCAATCTAACAATGAGCTTGTGATCTTGTCAATGAATGAATCGTTGATCTTGTCAATGGTTTACTGGGTTATATTTAATAGTTTATCCAGTTATATTCAATATTTTGCTAGTCATATTCAATATTTTGCTATTTATATCAAACCATTTGGCTAGTTATATTCAATAGTTTGCCTAGTTATATCAAATAGTTTACCCAGTTATATTTGATAGTTTGCCTAGTTATATTTGATAGTATATAGTATTAAATAATTAATTTGATAATATTTTTTTAGTTTGTTAGATATTTTTCATCGAATAGACCAAATTATTGAATAAATAGACCAAATAAATGAATCAAACAAACCAAACTATTGAATTAAACAAACAAAACTATTAAATAAAGCATATTGGTCCATTGAATCAAAGAAACTAAATTATTGAATTAAACAGATCAAACTATTAATCAAACAAACCAAACAATTGAATCAAACATACCAAACTATTGAATAAAATATGCCAAAACTATTGAATCGAACATACCAACTGTTGAATCAAAAATACTAAACCATTGAATCAAACATTCCAATCTATTGAATCAAATCATTGAATCAAGAGTAAATTACATATAGCTCCCTCTAATTTGGAGTACTTAACGTTGGTCCTCCTATCATTCGCAAATCGATTAAAAAAAAACCCTCTTAGTATGGCGAATTTATACCATTTGGCCCTTCACACTGGAATTGGCATAGTTCTTGCGTGAGTCACAAGAAATGACTATTATACTCTTTTATTAAAAAAACACTTGCCGATTTGTTTACCTCATCATTCTCCTCCTCCGATCCATTCTTATTCGCCAAAAACACAAAAGATCTGGCTCACACCCTTTATCTTGTCCTCTACCTGCATTTCAACTAAAAATCAACTAAAGACCCTAACAAGGCAATCCTACAAAATTAAAGCCATAACCAGATAAATTTAAGCAATTACAAAGAGGTAAAATCCTAACCGAGAGGGAGTAGGGGGGTCAGATTCTATGGGAGGAGGATCTGTGGAGGGGCAGCTTTGGGAAATCATACAAGATGGGAGCACGCGAAGGACGAGGGAGGGAAGGCAGCCATGTTCCATTTTGCTTGTAGTCAATCAATCTGGTTTCTAGAAATCTCAAGCTTTAAGTTGTCTCCTGCATGGACCACTACAAGATCTACCTCAAGGACTCCGTCCTCTTTGTTGCTTGCTTTGTTAGACCTTTGTCAAATCCATCCTCCATTCCTCCTACTACTTTGTCCTCAAGATCGAGGACTCTAGCTTCACCATGAAGGAAACCACCACGAGCTTAGTCTCAGTGACCTCCTCCCCTAGTCGCAGATCTTCTCCTCAATGGTCTTCTCCCAGAGCTTCACTATAGAAAGTTAGGGTTTTTTTATTAAGGTAGGATTAGGGTTTGTTTGTTTAGATACGGTTCCTAGGTTTCTCATTGAGAAAGGTTGAAGAAGATGATGTATTACGAGGAAGAAGAAGAAAGTTCTTTTTTATTTTTGATAGATTGGTATATTTGTTATTTTTCATGGCACTTTGCTGGAGAAAAATATTAGTTCTGGTATGAGGAGCCAAATGGTATAATCTTACCATACTGGAGAGATTTTTTAATCAATTTGTGAATTAGAGGAGGCCAGCATTAAATATGCCAAACTAGAGGGGTTCAGATGTAATTTACCATTCAATCAATTATATCAAACCATTGCATCAATTAAATAAAATTATTGAATCAAATACACATAAATATTGAATCAATCTAATCAATCCATCACCATCACAAAGAGAACGATTAACCATTGAATAAAATAAAAAACTATTAAATATAACTGGAAATTTTTTTGAATAAAGTGGGTAAACTATTGAATAATCTCGGCAAATTATCAATAAAATCAACTATGACAAACTATAAATCCATTATCGATATGGAGAGAATGACAGCATCTAAGTAATGATTCTGCAATCTCGATGGAGTTTATGATAAACAATATAAGTAATGTGATAATCTTATTGGATTTTCTATTTCAAAATCTAAGGAAAGAGAAACTTTTGGTTGCCGTTGTCAAGATCGTCTTCGTTGGAGAGGTTCATCTAGGTACGGTTGTTCTTTGAGCACTCCTTCTCCTTTCTTCTTCTTCCTTCTCCTTCCTTATAATCTCTATCTCTCTTCCTTCTTTTTTTCAAAAGACAAAAATGCTTTGTTTGTGTGGGCCGTTAGATCAATAAATTAATTTTCCTTATTGATATAAAGGTCTGAGCTTGATCTAGCATAGTGATGTAGTCCAATAGACATACAACACCACCTTTTTCTATCTTGTCTTCTACACCACCTATGGCATTGACATGCCATAACGTTAAGTGCCTCGTGATGTACTAGCAGGACTGCTTCATTGGTAGCATTATTTATTGCCTTGCTAAGGACCTTGTCGAGAATAGTTACTGTGCCTACATCCTCGTCGTCTACTCTAAGATCATGACCATCATCTTCTGCAGTCCCTTGGAGACCTTGACACATTGGTTGGCCAACCCTTTTCGACAACGGAGCTCTCGTAGTCATTATTGGTGATTACCCACACTTAGTACTCGAGAAACTCCTCTTTCAGCTAGATATCTATTTAGTATTCGAGAAACCCCACTATAAGTTATAATATATCTCGATATGTTCCCGATTCAGACTGTGAAAGCAATTGCAAGCGCTCAGGGAACGATCTTGGGGGAATAAACTATCTTTTACTAGCGATGGCAGTGAGAACCGAAATGAGAATGGGGAGAGCCCGGCGATGGGGGAAGAAGCATAGGAAATGCTATTATATCAGAATAAATGACATTTATGTTGGCTTTTTTCATTTTGGTGCTACTGTTCAAAATAATTTATCAAAATAGTACCTAAATAAACTAAATTGCAGAAAAGGTGTCTACGGGGGACTGTTTTGTAAAGAATTTGGCTACTAGATCAATAGACAGGTAAATTACCCGTCAATATCAATAAACAGATTTTTCCCTTTTTCATAGATGGGAAAAATCTATCCATTGGTAAAGACGGGTTAGAAACTCGTCTATTTAATTTTTACATTTTTTTTTCAATTTTTCACACATAAATCTAAAAACGTTATGCGGATTTAAAAAAATTTTCTCGAATCTGACATTTGAGCATTAAGTTATTGCTCTTCTAAGTTTTTTTATATAATCTATCAATTTCATTTTTTTATTTTTGTATTTTTTTTAAATGTAAAAAAATTCAAATTGAGAGATTATGTAAAAAAAAAAAAACTTTGATGAGCAATATTTTGTTGCTCGGATGTCTGATTCGAGAATATCTTTTTTAATCCGCATAACTTTTTGAGATCTACGTGTGAAAAAATGAAAAAAAAAATATAAAAAAACCAATAGGCTTGTAAATTATCCATCAATACCAATAGATCAATTTTTTATGCAGACAAAAAAAACCCATTTTAATTAAGCTCGATAGTTGGACACCATTTTGAAAATTTTAATTTTTTGGGTACTGTTTTTTTAATAATTTTTTGTGAACAATAACACTAATTTGAAAAAAAAAACCTTTATTTTTTCGCCTCGAGCGCCGATGCTTTGAAATATAACCAGGTTAATTAATTTCTTTCGGTAGTAAATAAGGATATTTAATTAATATTAAGGCGGCTGACGATATGAAATTAATTTAGTAAAAAATTACAAAAGATATTTAAAGAGAAAAGAAAATTGGTCAAAACATAACTGATTTAAACTTTTTTAAATATTAAGAAGGAAAAAAAATAAGATAATCAAAAAAATAATTAAATATTTATTTAGTTAATATCAATTATATAACACTTTAAACGTATCCATTAAATCCAACTCATATAAAAAAAAGGATAATTCCCCTCAAGCCCTTCGGGTTTGCGGAAATTAGTGATTCAGCCCTTCTAGTTTTTTTATTATTATTTAGCCCATTATTTTGTGAAAATGGTATTATTTAACCCCTGTTGCCGGAATCAGCTCTTTTCTCCGGCGAAAATGGACCTAAGATTACTAAAATAACATTTTCCTTTAAAAAGTAAAAAAATAAATTAAAACATAATCGTAATTGGTATTGAGCTGAAATTTTTCATGAAGCATCCTAAAAATATACATGATTTACAAAAACTATTTCAGAAATTTTGGAGGCACAAAAGTAGTTTTTTTATTTTCCAACGTGCCAAAATTTTGTAAAATCATATAAAATAGAAAATTTGTCTAATTGAGCTGAAACTTGTCCCATGTGTCTTTAAGCATCTTTAATGAATTTAGGAATCAAAAAGTCTAGATTCTCACGAACCAATTTTGAAAACGTCTGGGGATACCAAAAATATAGAGTTTTAATTTATTTTTTTACTAAAGATGGAGTCTTTAGTAAAGATGCTTAAAGACACATAGAACAAGTTTTAGGTCATAAATTCACTAAATATGCTTAAGAACACATGAGACAAGTTTTAGCCCAATTAGACAAATTTTTTATTTTATATGATTTCACAAAATTTTGGTACGTTGGAAAATAAAAACAAATATTTTTGTGCCTCCAAAATTTCTGAAATATTTTACGTAAATCATGTATATTTTTAGAATGCTTCACGAAAAATTTCAGCTCAATACGAATTATGATTGTGTTTCAATTTATTTTTTTACTTTTTAAAGGAAAAGGGTATTTTAGTAATCTTAGGTCTATTTTCGCCGGAGAAAAGAGCTGATTCTGGAAACAGGGGTTAAATAACACATTTCACAAACTAGAGAGGCTAAATAATAAAAAAAAACTAGAAGGCTGAATCACTAATTTCCACAAACCCGAGGGGCCTGAGGGGAATTATCCCAAAAAAAAACCCCACAAAAGATAGAGGGGTGCAGTCTGGAAAAAATGGTTTTAATATTTTAAATAAGTATAATAATTAAGTGGATCAATCCAAATACAAGTTATTATTTCTCCAAAAAGATACTAACAGTGAACCCATTTTTCGTCCCTACTACACATAAATCAACCACCATCTGCGCATGTGGGTGGGTTGCTACTAGGCGCAAGCACATGCAACTTAAACAAATGTCGCAGCGATTTCCATGAACATAAAAATATGGGTTTGTCTACGAAGTCCTAGCTAAGGACAAGCAACATTTATTAAACTAATCCTACAATAAAATTGGACAAGATCCGCGAACTTGGAAAGGATGTGTACATCTCATGAAAAAACCAAAAACAAAAACAAAGCAAAAAATAAAAATAAAGAGGGAAGAAGAAGATGGAGCAAGTGCTGGAGAGGCAGGGGAGGTCATTAGCTGAGACCCCTACTTATTCTGTAGCTTCGGTTGTTACTGTCCTGGTCTTTGCTTGCTTCCTCTTCGAACGTTCCATCTACAGATTTGGAAAGGTAAAGGGTTACTTTCCTTGTCTGTCTCCACTCTGTATGCTAAACGACGGGATCTAAGCTTTCGATTTCACTGTGGCAGTGGTTAAAGAAGACGAGAAGGAAAGCTTTGTATGCTTCTTTGGAAAAGATCAAGGAAGGTGCTTCATTCTTATTCACACGTGTGATACTCTATGTTTTGTTTGAAATGTTTACTTGATTTGATTTAGACTATTCATATAAATCAACGTAAGTGTATTTTCTTTTTCTAGCACGGCACACATTTTTGAGAGAAAACACAATTGATCAAAGATAGTCTTAAGATGGGTGACTTTATGTGAAGTTTCTGAGATGCGTGTAATTAAGGACAAAAACTTAGAAAATACTCATATTGGTCTGCTGAGACGTTCAGTGAGATCACATAACGTTACATCTTCAGTTGCTGATGCAACACAGATCTTTGCGGTTAAGATCCTTTTGAGAAGATTGCTGCAACGTTTGTTTAGTCCGTAGACCGTAGGCCAAGTAGGCATGAACCAAATTCCAAACTGGAGCGAGTTCGTGATTCATATTCCTTGTAGAGTTGATGCTGCTTGGCCTTATATCTCTGTTGCTGGCACAATCGGCGCGGTGGATATCCGAGATCTGTGTGAACTCATCTCTTTTCAGCAGCAAGTTCTACCTATGTTCGGAGAAGGACTACGACAGCTTCCAGAATGTAGCGTACGAGAGTCCCTCTTCGTTCGCGAACGAGACTCGCATTCCCGGGGGGCTAACTACTCAAACAAATCACCAATGCGGAGAAGTAATAACTAATTCGTGCTAGTCCTGAAACTTGCAAGGAAGTTAGTTATGATAGTTGGAGCTCCCATGGTGAAAATGGTTGGTCATTGATTTGCAGGGTCGCGAACCCTTCGTCTCGTTCGAGGGCCTCGAGCAGCTTCACCGCTTCTTGTTTGTCCTCGGCGTTACTCATGTCCTTTACAGTTGCATGGCAGTTGGTCTCGCTATGAGCAAGGTAATTAGCAATTTTTGTGTTAATTTCCCCTTAGTATTTCATTAAAGGTTCATCTTGGAGTTAGATCGGTTTGCACCTTGTAGATATATAGTTGGAGAAAATGGGAGAACCAAGCGAGTGAAGTAGCGGAAGGAGCCTTGCAAGGTACATTCTCAAACTTTAATATATTTTTTTCTCTATATCGATATTAAGAATTCAATATTGTCAAATTATATTTCAAAAAACTATATCAATCAACTTATATTTTATCAACGCAAGCGCATAAGAATAAATTCACTCTCATCTTTCCTCGCATTAACTGCTCCTCCGTTCCTCTTTGCTGTCCATAGCATTGAAGAGTCCCATGTGGCTTAGATCAGGTTAATTGAAGAACAATATATGGATATTAAATGGTGTACTATGGCCCTAACCAATTTTCGCTTTTAGATATACAATTAGAAATTTTATTTTACCTTATTATTTAGAACATACAACAAATATTAAATATTCCTTAAAAAAATTTGTCATCATTCCATGTATGTTGTCATATTGGGTATTTTTCAGCATCTTATATGATTATTGTTAATTTAATTGGCATTGTACATTTGTAGCAAAGAAAGCCAAGGTCATGAAGAGACAATCCACTTTTGTTTTTCATCACACGTCTCATCCATGGAGTCGAAGCCGGGTTCTCATATGGATGGTGAGCTTCATATTACCTTCGAATTTTATTGCACTTACTTTTTTCCGAAATTATGAGTGGAGTAAGAATTCCAAATTTTTGTGGATATAATAAAGATATGAATAAACATATGCTAGTACTCTACATAGTAACTTAGAGGTCACGCTATCAGTAGATTAATAAATAATTATCCTTTTTCGGGAATGGCATTACCGCTCGTGCTAAACAGTAATCGTTGAAATAAAATGTGTAGACATGAATAGTAATGAATAATGGTGATTGTAAATAACATCCTGCTTGCAAGTTATTTGGCAATATTAATGAAATATAGGAATTATGCGCATTGATTCACGATTTTTTCATTTTTTTTCCCACTATAATTGGAACCACCATTACAATGAAATGATCAAAACAACATTAACATGATGACTAAACTTGGTACATGATGGTAAAATCATATAACCAACTGGTTGAAGATGTCCACACACTTGTTGGACAATCAAGACTTGTCGACATGGAGATATATTGAAAATATCAAAACTACCCTTAGTTCCTAACCGTTCAGAAAAATGTAAAACGGCAATCCAAAAACTTAGATTTTTTCCCGAATATTCTTCCGAATCCTTGTATGAATTGCATCCGGGTGCAAGAAAATAACTAAATTTTAGTTATTAAAAGAGCTATTTATTTCTATCCATTAAGAGACCCTGTTAAAGTTGAAAATCGACATATCTGCTTCATAAAAGGAGAATATTATTACCAAAAAGAGGTAAAGTAAGATTAACCATTTAAGCCTTTTTTTTTTATGCATCCTAGATTGTATTAACTGCTAATTATTGCTTATTAATATGTTGTTAAATACATATTACACACGACATCAACCCACTATCTCACAGATGATACTTTCATCTTTGCAGCTTTGCTTCCTACGACAATTTAAGAGCTCTCTCAGAAAATCAGATTACTTGGCGTTGCGCTTGGGCATTATCACTGTGAGTACCGAATTAATTTTATGCTTACATATTTTCCAGGAGTTTATGTTTGGTATGTAGAAGAAAATGCATAAAGGAAATATCCTAACAGTTTACTTATGTATGTATATTGAATTTTTTTTATTTATATATTCTTTTGTTATGTTGCGTGTGCGCATATATGTAAATACCAATAACGAGTTCGTATGACCGTACAGAAATATAGTACTTGCTAATTAGATGAACTTGTGTATTGTTGCAATTCTGTTTGAAGAAATTTGACGACATTTTATGCACAAATTATCGTCCCCTCATTGTTTGATCAAATGTTATAATCTAGTCACGCGCTAAAGTCATTCGTTAATTTATAATTATTGTATTTTGGAAATAACTGTTGTGCCCTTATAATTAAATAAAAATAAATATATATTTTGGAAGAACCATTCAGCCAGAGAACGAGGAAGGAAAAATAATATAAGAAATGGCATAGATCACTATCATAATTTGTACATAGAGTCCGGACTAGAAAATAATTTGCCACATTGTAATCCACACTTGGATAACATGATCACATAATATGTCCTAGATGGCCGCTATTTTTTCGAATACATAAATCAGATTGGTGTAATTTCTTGGTGCAATGTGTTCAATTAATTGTACTAAGAATTGTTTCATGATGTCTAATTTTCAGAAGCACAAATTGCCTTCTTCATATAACTTCCATAAATATATGGTGCGTAGCATGGAGGACGAATTCCATGGCATATTGGGAATTAGGTACGTAGCAAAACTTCCTATTTTATAATGCTCTTAAAGACTACCCAATTAAATTGAATTTTCTCTAATCATAACGTTGGAAACAACATTTAGAAATTTGCATAGCTTTTCTAGTCTGTAATCAAACATGTAGAGAACGTTTTAACAATGATTGATCTATATGAAATGTGCGTCCCTTTTTTAATTGATCTAGAGGACTACAAGAAAGTTGATGTCATTATTTTGATTTTATGCTTTTATTTAAAAATAGACACACATAACGTGTAACATTTTGTGTAATTGCTTAAACTTTCAATTTTGCAGCTGGCCACTTTGGGGATATGCTATCATATGCATTTTCATTAACATCCATGGTAATATGTCATTTATTTTTATACACATTGCAAAACAAAAAAAAAATGTATTTGAAAAAACGTGTGTTTCTCTATATATGTACAAGATGATTCTCAATCGCATGAAAATCTTGCATTACAGGTTTGAACATTTACTTCTGGTTGTCCTTCATTCCTGCGATTGTAAGTATATATGTAATTCTTTCTTCTAACCAAATATTCGAACTAGAAATATTTTTACTAATTATTTATGGTTTGCGCTTTGTTTGATAAAAAAAGCTTGTGATGCTCGTGGGGACAAAACTACAACATATTGTTTCCAGTTTAGCCCTAGAAATCAAGGAACAAACGGGTCCATCCATCGGGAATCAAGTAAAGCCGCGTGATGATCTGTTTTGGTTCAGCAAACCAGAGATTTTGTTAAGGCTGATACAGTTCATCATATTTCAGGTAAATATATTAATATGATGATACGGTTTTGACATGCATATAAAAAGTGTAATGTAACTGAATTATATCTCTCACTTGTTCTCTATTGTTTCCAATGGCTCTTGCAGAATGCATTTGAAATGGCAACCTTCATCTGGTCGTTGGTAAGTATTGACACCTAAAGATTATAGTGGTAATACTAAGCTCATTGTCATTACTTAGATCAATGAGTGAAGACGCAATTCTAAATTAATTAAAATATTTTGAGTTATGTTCTTGGAAATACAAGTTTGTTAAATAATTGTTGGAATACATTATTTTATTTGAGATTGCTATTTATTTTAAAAGTAACCTCGGAAGTCCTATTTAAACCAATGTTCACATGGATGTACTAACGTTGCAAAAGACACAAAAATGTTATTTGAAGTTCTGTTTTGTTCTAAATTCTTATACAGTGGGGATTTAAGAAGAGATCATGTTTCATGAAGAACCATTACATGATTATTATTCGCTTAGCTTCTGGGTAAGTCAATATGTTCTTTTAAGTCCTTTCAGTATCTAAATAAATAAAAGTTATTTAAACCACCTTGCTCATAAAGTGCCCGAAAAAAAATGCAGAGTTATTGTTCAGTTCTGGTGTAGCCACAGTACAGTGCCTCTCAATGTAATCGTTACTCAGGTATGAAGTCTGAACTCAGTCTTCAAAGTTATTTGTTACTTGCAACCTCTCGAGCTTAAGTTAAAATTAATGGAAACTTTTAGTCAAACTAGAGATCTTAGGTGATTAAATATGTTGCAGATGGGATCGCGATGGAAGAAAGCGTTGGTTGCCGAGAGCGTTAGAGAGTCACTTCACAGTTGGTGTAAGCGAGTACGAGACAAGTCTAAACGAGACTATGCTGCTTCACTAGCTACAAGATCAGTTTGCTCACTAGACATGACAATTGACGAGGGAGATGAGATCACTATTGCATCCGGTACCATATCGAGAGCGTCCTCATCTGGCGACTTGAACGATGTTTCCGGAGTGCTAAGTGGAGACCCAAAGGATGACATTTCCTTACGAATAGAGGAGTATTTGAAAACAAGCACCTCTCAACCTCCCATTATGGATGAAGATGGCGATATTGAGGAACAACAACACGAGGAGACCCTTTACGAATTGTTTCAAAAGAATTGAACAGAAGCTCCTCCTACCTTTTACTTTGGTGCAAGTTTACAATAGGAAACTAGTATAGAACATTCATAAACATGAAAAGAACCCTTCTTATAGAAAGATGTTCATTTGTCATATTTAAGTCCAACGCCGCTAGAGCTTTGACATGTACTTTCCACTTCAGCCATGAACATATATGTTCCGAAGTGTTGTAGGAAAAACCACAAACAGCAGCCAGCTAACACTAAGGAACCGAGAGAAGTTGCATACTCGAAAATATGCTTGCAAATCCAAGAGTTTCTCGGGGCCGACAAAAAGCGAAAAGAGTAGTCTTCCAAATGCATTGCCTCCGGATTTCTTCTGTCTTTAAAACGCATAGCCAATTCATGAACGCCGTCTTCTTTTGGCAATATCATCTGTGAAAAATTCCCACTTCCTGTGATCAAGAGTGCTTATATCATCGTAAGCTGCTATAGACGTCAGATAGCAGGCAAGATCAAGGAGCTCTTGGTCGCTGTCCCGGTTCACACGAGCTTTCCTGAATGGCTTGATAATCAAACCATTTTGTGGGTTCATCACGAAGTTCCTCCTAAGGTCGTCGAACATTATTGTATTCTTTGAATTGTAGAACTGAAACAAGGTAAAGTTTCAAGTTTGTCAACTTTCATGTATGCAAATTAAACTACATGTATGTACTTAAAATAGACGCAGATTAATTTATCACTTGTCTGATTTGCCATGCAAACATCCCCACTACTATCAACTGATTGGTCAGTAATGCACTCTTTTCTCCAATGGAACGTAAGAAACAAGGTTTTAACAATAACTCATTGAAATAGGAGAATTGCAGCCTTTTCGACCAACTTATGCTGAAAATCAAATTTAAGGTAGGATAATACGGGCTTGATATTATTGCAATTAATTTGCCAATGGCACACACCCCCTTATCAAAGAGATGTTTGGTGATATGACTATCAGATGGTTGGCCAACCCTTTCAAAGAGAAGAAGAAAGATTTACAAATAGCAATATTTTAAATTCAGCTATTTGTCAAGTGCTGGGTCACAGCTGATATTCCAGAAACCAAGTCAAAATAGCCTCTTAAAAAGAGGTCTGCAAGAGATAAGAACAAAATACCAAATTGATCATGAACACATACCTCGGGTAATTGAGCCCAAATCAATCCCAGTGGTTTGCAGTCAAAGATGCCATGGTTATCTGATTGAACGGTGATCATTGCTAAGTGGTCAAGAAGGGCGGTGACTTTGTAGTTGGGATTATCTAATACCCCTAACTGTCCCATCTTCAGTTCCACCCACTTCATACTACAAAAGTATTCATATATGTCACACATCAAGACTTCATATAAACATCTAAAATCCTACTATAGACTACATAATATGCATTTTCTGAGCCAGAATGATGTGATAAATAGAAAAGATAACACGGTGTTAAACTGACATGGTTGCAGACCATATCATGAAAGAGACCTGGTTTCTGAGCCTTAATTGAAGGGTTTTTTAAAGAGATAAATTTATTAAAACTTCTATTACTTCATGAAAGGGGAAAGCTCAAGAGATGCAACGCGTCGTGCGAAACTGACCTGGTTGCAGACCATATCATGATATCATAATGAGCATAAGCAGTTGTGAGAAATTCATGAAGATCTGCAGAAGAATGCCCATCAGCGCGTAGACAAGAAGAAGTGTCAATAAATATCTTGAAGGAGATGACTCACAAGGTCGCATGAGTTCAAGAGGATTCTCTGCTGTTGACCGGTGATCAAATAATGTATAATCAATGTCCAGAACAAGCAGTTTTTTCCCATGCCGACATGGATTCAGAATTTTCATCTACGAAAAGTGAAAGAAAGCCATTAGTAGGTACAAGTAGAAGAAGGATCAAGTTAGCTGAACAATAAACATGCGTATCGAAATCGCAGTCAACTTAGCATTCTAATTTAGTTTAGGGAGGGATAATCAGATAACTGACAAACAGGTGTGCTTTTGTTTCAATGCTAGAAATAGGAGATAAAGAAGAATCAAGCTGTAGCAATGTCCAGGGCTCATTGCTTTCAGAGATACAAGTTCGTGTTGTAGTTGCAGTTCAGAGGTATCATATCTGATTGGAAGGATAGAAGGATATGACATGGATAAACACCAGAAAGACATAACATTATTTCCAGAACAATATTCAAACACATAACATTAGCAAGGAAAATGAGATTCCACAAAATCATACCAATTACATAATGAATTTTCTTTGCCTTCGTATCAACAGGACAGGTTGTATGAAAACTATCCATCACAAAATCATTGGTGACATCTTTGTAAAAGGAGCAATGTGAGACGTGAAGGCAACGGTAGAATAAAGTCAAAAGAGAGTATAAGATACCATGAAAATGCAACATACAGCGGAGAATGCTTTGGACTAAATTAAGTAATTATCTCAAAAAGGAGAGGAAAAAATTACAAGAAGATCAAACCAGAAACAATGACATGGATTTTCAAAAGGAATGCTGACAAGAGATTAGTGTTGCAAATACTCACACAGGAAGCAGCAAAAAGACTAATGAAGATCTAAAATGCAAACCAATTATTCAAAAAAAAAAAAAAAGTTTCAATTTTTTTATTACAAGGCAGCTAGGCATGATTTTTACCTTCAAACCTTGCAAAAGTTTCCCAAGGACAGATTGGATTTTCAGAGTTGGAGACCAACAACTATTTTATTTATCCAACAGCTTGACCAGGGATATCACACTGTAAAATAAATCATTTTTTAGTGTTTCCTGAGTAGTTACGTTTATGCTTCTGCTGGAATGTTTTCTCTCAATAGGGTCTACTCCCAAGGGAAAGGTGTATGATGAGAAGCTTGTATGGAAGGAAAAGGGTAGGAAAAATTTTAGATTAGGATGGCGAACACCAACCCCAACCCCAGTAATCTTTGCATAGCATAACCTCAACCCTTCTTTTGCTAGTTAGATGATAGCCATCGAAGTTGTATTTAGGTGCTCGTCGGATTCGTGTGCAAGACTTACCATGTTTTGCGTTCTCCTCCGTATATTGAAAGAAAAGGATATGCCAGCAGGAGAAATTTAATTTTGACGAGCAGATAATATATCTTGTGATTTGGTGTCTTGTTCAGTTTTCTATTGAACCAATAGTTTTTGCTCTTAGAGTAAAATAATATGTTACATGTCCAATGCCTGATAAAGAGCTTATATGGAGAAAAAAAGGCCTGAACTTAAACCAGGACCAGGAAACTAAAGAACATGCGAAAATTAACAGTCTTTGTATTCTCTGTTGTCAATAGCGCCGCTATAGCGCGCTATAGCGCTACGATAGCGGAAAAAACAAGGAGGCCGCAACGCTATTCACCCGCGAACCGCTACCAACGATAGCGGGCGTAGCGGCTGCTATAGCGGCCGAAATTGCGGTAAATAGCGATGGAATAGCGGGTGTAGCGGGCGCTATTTGATTTGCACAGCAGAATTCCTTAATTGCCCTTACTTTTATTTCTGTTTTTTTTAATTACCAAGGGTAAAAAGGGAAATTCGCAACTATCCCTTTAAAACCTAATATCAATCATTCTACACTCTCTCTCCTAAGTGTCTACACTTCTCACGCACGCCGCTCCTCCTCTCTCACTCTTACCTTTGTGTAATTTATTGATTTTAACTTACTTACTAATAGTCATTACAATTTACAGCTGAGTGGTGGTTAATGTATGGAAATCATGTTCCATCCTTGCAAACAATTGCAGTCAAAGTGTTGAGCCTAACTTGCAGCTCATCGGGGTGCGAGCGTAATTGGAGTACTTTTGAGCATGTAAGTATTACTAAATATGTAATATTAGTTTGTTTTCTTCTAGGTAGTTGAATGAAGTGAAATGTGAAGTTGGTTATCTTGTTTAAAAATGTAGATTCATTCTAAGAAGAGAAGCAGGCTTCAACATCAAAAACTGCAAGATTTGGTGTTTGTGAAGTATAACCAAGCTCTTCTAGAACGCTTCAAGAACAAGGATTTAACTGATCCAATTATCCTTGACAATATTGATGAGTGTTATGATTGGTTGGCTCCTGTTGTGGATGAAAACGGGATAGCAAGAGATGATATGGTCGTAGGAGAAGATGGCTTAACATGGGATGTTGTTGGTGATGCAGCTGGGGCTAATGAACCAGAAAGATTTACTAGACACCAATCTACGCGCACTAGAATTCAGCTTGATGGCAATGAGGAGTTAGAGGTGGAAGAACAAGAGTTTGAACCAAATGATGAACAAGATGCTATTAATGTGATTGATATACAGAGTGAAGATGAAGCAGAAGCATGATTATTAGTTTGACGCTAGTTTCATTATGTTAAGATTGTCATTTTAAATCTTGGATTGATTTTGGATTTTAATTATTAACTATGACAATGTCATTTTATTTTTTGAGTATTTATGTTTATTTTATATAATGATTATTCCGCTATCCGCTATCCCGCTATTCCGCTATACCGCTATAGCGTTTTAGGGGGTCACCGCTACGCAGCGCTATCCGCAGTTAACAACAGAGTTTGTATTCCCAACTAGCATTGACAAAATACCTAATTATCTAGAATCAACAGCATACCTTGTATTGATCAATGCGTCTTCTTAGTTTCTGTTTGTTGACTTCTTTATCTTTGATGTCAACAGCTTCTTCTTGCCCGAGCTCAAAATCATCAACAATTTCTGGGGAATCTACCTGATCTACAATTATGTCATCCTCCACAGTACTGAAAATACAGTTGCAAAGATCAGAGGAGTAAAAATTCCTTAATGTGATGAAATCGAACTGAAAACAGACCATTGTGCAATTCAAAGGCTGATTCTAATTTGTGCATCAATAAAACACATTCTCATGTCCAAGGTGACAATTTCGAAAATCAACAACACCACCGTAGTTATGTGGTATACCAGCAGTTAATTGTCAATATCACGATTGTAATATTCCTGGCATCAACTAGCACGAGAACAAGAATACCTACCCAAAAACAACTAGCACAGGAATCATCTAGATCTCAAATCACCGTCCATTTTCCTCCCAAAAGTACATGTTACAGTACAAAATCACTACTTGCACACGCAACTGCACTCCAATTTGGTTGGTATTAGTTCGACAAGCAATCATTAAAAATTACGACTTCACTATGGCACCAGTCTTACATCATCAACACGAGAAGAAAACATTGTGTTGCACAGCAATGCCTCCATCAGGCAAGTCAACTCTATATCTTACCATGCCGACTGCACTATTAAGTTGGCAAATGATATTGATGGGCAAAGAGTATTTTTTGTAGGAGGAGAAAGATCAAATTGATCACCTAGTTCGTCATATGACTGGCAATAAAAAAATCCTCTCATATAATTTCTAGTTAATTGTGTTTTTTCCAACTAATAATGAATTAACAAAAAATTCTCAACTTCACATGAAAAGTGTCAATTTTCTTCTCCAAGGGAGCAATTTAGTCTAGGTTAGCCACGTGATTTCAGCCACACATTGTGCACACCCTGCCTGTATATGTCAAAAAACAATGTTTCTTCCAAATACGAACCCCTACACTTCTGAATCAAGTTGTTGATTGGTGGGTCACAGCATTAGTTCTGAACTAGTATATTGAAATGTAAAAACTTATACGACGCCAACCACTCCAACAAAGCACGCCAAGCATTGAAGACACGGCCGATCAGACAAAAGTATGGATGTTTCCCCTACCTGTGTCGATGTTCAAAATAGCATCTTCCCCCTACTCTGTATAGATGTTCTTACCAAGCCAACTATAGCAACAATGAGAGTATTACCAAATCAATTGCAACGGGCAACAGCTAGATGAAAACCCAAAAAGTATCCAAAAGGGCTGCCATTTTAGACCATAGTCGACGAAATGAGCAACCAAAAGTATCCATTCAGCAAACACACAACACAAAAGCCAAAAGCCAATCTTAACAAAAACTGCCATCTGGTGCAAGGGAACAAAGACAACACGTAATTATTAAGGCTTAATAATTAAGCACAATCGTTTAGAAAAAAGACAAACCCTAGCCGATTGCATCTCCCCCTATTCTGTATAGAGCTTCTTCCCCTAGTCTGTATAGATGGTCTACCATTTTAGACCATGGTCGACGAAATGACAAGCCAAAAGTACCCAATCAGAAAATGCACAGCAAAAAACCCAAAAGCCAACCTTGTTATGAGTTGGTGTCATCCATACTAGCAACTACCGGTGTAGGATTCTCAACAGACCTTAACAAAAACCTCCATCTGGTGGGGGGGACCGAAACAACCCATAATTATTAAGCACGCTCGATTAAACAAAGGACAAATCCTAGCGGTCGACTTTCGAGACAAAACAACTTCTTAATAAACCCAAGTCAGATAGTCGTCTCAATTGCACACAGATATCAAACAAGTCAGCAACTAGGCCACATCCCCTCGTATCTATGAAATCGCTGCTCACAAACAGGAGATACTTCTAATCAAACAACTCAAAGGTCCTATCGTTCTTCAAAATTTGCATCTTCCCCCATTCCGTATAGATGTTCTTGCCCCAGCCTGTATATATGGTCCACCATTTTAGACGACAAAATGACCGAAACCCGAAACCCTAAACCTTAACGAAAACCTCCATCTGGTGCAGAGGACCCGAAACGAAACCCTAGCCGAGAGGGTCCTCTCGAATATTGCACACAAAGAAAATAGGGGGGAAAGAGGGAAGAGGAGAAGACGAACCCGATCATGGTCATCTTGAGGGAGGACTTGAGGGGCAAGTGGGAGAGAAGAACAGCGTCGTCGGAAAGCTTGTTGGCGGCTTTGGGATAGAGAAGCTTCTGGCGTTTGGGGAGGACGTTAGTGAGCTCGCAGATGCGCCTCTTCAGCTCCGCCACGGAGTCGTCGCCGCACACTCGGACGGTGTACTCCTTCCCGCTCCATTTCACCGTCAGCGTCAGCTCCTCCGCCGCCGCGGCCTCTGACGACGACGACGCAGCAGCAGCAGCAGCCATAAATGGGTTCAGTTCAGACAACAGCTTCGTTTGTGTTTTCTGAGGAAA
>SOPF01027797.1:0-41780 GCA_012979155.1 Hypericum perforatum
CGCGGAACGTGTAAAACTTAATCACCAGACAATTACTTACCTGAGGAAAATTTCCTTTCCAGTACCCTTTAAGCCCTTCGTCTTTCCCTACCAATGCAATTGCCTGAATTTTAATTCACAAACAACATGTCCTCATCAAGAACATTCTAGAAAATGAGTGAAATATCAACAAACAAAAAAGGAAGGTTAAAAAAGTGCACCTCAAGGAAACCAATAGCCTTCTTGGCGCTATTTTGCCCAGCTCGAACCCCGTGCGTCTGTTTAAACAAAAGACAACCCGAAACATTGGATGACAGGTCGTTTGACCAATAGGCTAACCAATTGGATAAAGGAAAAAAAAAAGTCAAAATCTCCGCGCGAAAACGAGAGTTCGTCGAGGATAAGAGAACAACCTGCATGAGAATCTTAATGCGGTCGAGCGGAGCCGTGACGGTCTTGGCGGCGGCTCCGGCAGCGGCTCCGGCGACGAAGATGGCCAGTTCGCGGGGGACGTAAGCGAGGGAGGCGAGCGGGTGCTTCACGAGCTGAGCCGCGGTGGGAGCCAGCTCATCGTTCCTCTCCTCCGCCGCCGCCGCCGCCTCGGATACGGAGGCGAAATTACAAAGTGCCCCTCCCTTGTGCTTTCCTCCTCTCCCGATTCCCGCGCCGACGCCGTTAAGGCGCGGGGTGGTCCCCCGCCAGGGAGGGGGAGGGGAATTACAGGTATCGGAAATGAGAGTGCAGCGCGAGGCCTTGAGGCCGGGTATCTCCCGAAACGACAGGATGGGTCTGTCGTCTTCCACCATGTCGTTTTTGAGAGTGGGGATGAGGCGGGGAGTTTGTTCAGAGAAGAGAGGGAGGGGGATAAGACTTGAGACCCACTTAAAACCAAATAATTTCAAAGTCTATTTCGAGATAAAAACGATTTGATAAAATAGTACGTACTAATATAATAATCTGCATAATTAGATAGAACAATTTCCTCTTCAAGAAAAGAACCCTAAGTTATTGTAACGAGTGAGAGCAAAAAATAATTAGACAAATCGAGGTCTCAATAGCCAAATTAGAATATGGATGATTTTGATTTATTTGTTTATCAAATTTCATGTCTCGTCGATACTCTTGTGTGCGGAATTTTTTTTTCCAAGGTCATGAATATATTTATTACATACCAAAATTCCAATAAAATGTCGAAGTCTTGGTTTGTAATCAAAATGTTTCTATCGGCAAAGAAGGAACATAAATATCTGAGATATGATGGATTGTACATTCTGCTTACATATGATATGATTTCGTATTTTCTAGATTAGAACCGGACAAAATTATATAAAATGACATATATCTCATATAAGAAAAGAAAAAGTCACTCGTCAATACAGAAGAAAAAAGGAAGATAAAACTATATATAGAAGTTAAAATGTGACCGGCCGTCACAAAGGTAGCAACAAATAATGCTTGCTTTCAGGGAGACGACGTAAATCATGAGAGACTGATCAATCTATCCATAACGCATTAATCTATCTACCTACCTTATACAAAAATTATGAAATTTGTCTTACAATTAAGAGATTTGAAACTCACATATGGTTCACTATTTGTTTAACAGATATCTATGTGCTTAATATACACACTGTAAGAATAACAATCACTATAAGCCCAATGGGTATAAACTCTATCCTAAAACTTTTTGAAGCTTTGCTCGTCTTAAGATAAGACATGAAAAGTAACAATCAGACCTGGTTAAGAATTGAATTCAATTCGTAATTTGATTCGATCTGATTTGTTAATAATTCGATTTGATTCGTATATAATTCGATTCATCAACAATTCGATTCAAATTCGTAATAGTACGAATTGAATTCGGTTCAAGATTTTTATAATTCGTGAAACCGGCGAATTTAATTCGTATTCGTATTGAATTTGATACAAATCCGTATAATATATATATATATATATAAACTAAAAATAAATTTCAACTTCCAGCTCTATAAATACTACCTTTTATTTTTTAAATTTTACGCATTCCTTAAATTTCAACTTCCAACTCTATTAATACTTCTCTTATTGAAATTTTGAGCTTTATAAATTCTCCCTCAAGTTTAATAATTCGATATATTTATCATATAATTCATACCACTGTATAATTATGTTATCAGGAAGAACAAATAAGAGTAAATAAAACCAAAATGATATGATACATATACTAATCATTTAAGATATAAACATTCACACTAACTTGGTGTAAAAAAATCTCAAACTCAATTATCTACTAAACCTTAAATCAGAAACCCTAAAATCATAAAATCCTAACTCAATATTTATAAAATCATAAACTTTAAACCCCAAATCTTAAATCCTAAATCTTAAACTTAATTATAGACTAAATCATAAATTTTTAAACCACAAACCCTAGATTATGAAACTCTTAAATTCTAAATCGTATATAACTTATTTTGGCCCATTAAGTGCAAATTCAAACTTTAATTTATTTCTTTTTCTCAAAAAATGTTAACATTTATTCTTTATTTTTTAAAATTTTAATTAAATATTAAATATTTAAGAATCAACGAAGGTTTGTAATTCGTATTCAATTAAAGTTATAGATTTTTTAATACAAGTTGACATTATTTGTTGTGAAAAAAAGATATTATCAATTCTTATTGTATTATCCTTTATCTTCTAATGATAATAATTATTCTTTAAATAAACCAAACATGGTCATCATAAGCTACAAAATCTAAACTCAAAATTGAGTATAAACTTATCATAATTGTTTTTTTTCTTCTCAAATAATCAAAATTGTAGTTTACTTAGTAATAAAAGTGAACAATGTTCTTCTTTCTCTTCTATTTTTTTTATTATTTAAAAAAATAGTTTTATTAAAGATAATTCAAATTGTAAAGTAGAAGAGCAAAACAATGTATGTTGAAATAATTTGTTGCAAAAATTTTGTTTTTTTGTTGAATTTATAGATTTTTTTTTAATACAAGTTGACATTATTTGTTGTGAAAAAGAAGATATTATCAATTCTTATTGTATTATCCTTTATCTTCTAATGAAAATAATTATTCTTTAAATAAACTACACATTGTCATAATAAGTTAAATCTAAAATAAAAATTGAGTATAAACTTATCATAATTGGTTTTTTTCTTCTCAAATGATCAAAATTGTAGTTTACTTAGTATTAAGAGTGGACAATGCTCTTCTTGCTATTCTATTTTTTTATTACTTAAAAAAATAGTTTTATGAAAGATAATTCAAATTATAAATTACATAGAAGAGCAAAACAATGTATGTTGAAATAATTTGTTGCAAAATTTTTTTTGTTGACGTTATAGATTTTTTAATACATGTTGATATTATTTGTTGTGAAAAAAGAAGATATTATCAATTCTTATTGTGTTATCCTTTTATCTTCTAATAACGATAATTATTCTTTCAATAAATCACACATTGCCATAATAAGGTACAAAACCTTAAAAAAATTATCATAATTGGTTTTTTTTCCTCAAATGATCAAAATTGTAGTTTACTTAGTAATAAGAGTGAATAATGTTCTTCTTGCTCTTTTATTTTTTTTATTACTTCCAAAAATAATTTTTTGAAAGATCATGCCACCTTTCAGAAAGAAAGAAAAAAAAACCATAGATGATGCCTACTTGTTGGTCCAAATTACCACTAAGTAAGATTATTCTTAACCATGATACGGAAGAACAAACAGAAACATACTGCAAGAAACCACCTAAACTTGTAAGTTGAGAGCGTATTTTTTATTTTTGAAATATATTATACTTGTTAAATAGATGTTTGGACACTTAATTTTGATACATTGTGCAATGTAACTGAAATTAATTTGGACTTATTTAATATTTTCATACTCAATCCAACTTATTCTATTTTCCACTTTGAATTATTACATTATAAATTGATATAACATTGATCATTAATTAATATATTGTGATTATAATATAATAATTTGAACTTATTTGTTAAACAATCATTGTTCATAGTTTTAGACACGTAAAAAATTTTATATTCTTCATTTGATTTATCAAATTTAAGTAGAGTACCATTAAATTAGTTTTTTATTTTCCACTTTTAATAATAATAACAATTGATGATATTGAAAATCACAAAATTTTCAAAATTTCAGTACAATAACATTCAAGATATATTAGGTAGAGAAACTAGATGATGATCAGTTGTATGCATTAGGATTTTAAGCTAATAAGCCCAAAATTACAAAGAATTTACTAATTTAAAATGTGGTTCATTTATCAAAAAAGTTAAAACATAAACCAAATTATAACCTTTTCAGAATAATAATAAAACATATGGGAATGATCAATCAAGAACAATATGGAGATGCTACGATTGTGTATTTCATCAGAGGGTTCACAACGGTGGTGTATATTGTGAGATTTGATCCAATCTTTTGAATTAGAAGATTGAGTGTAATTTGTGACTTCAGATGATCTCCATACATAAGGTAGCCTAGAACCGTCATTTATTCGTATGTAAAAGTAGATGTAATAAAGCAGACAAGTAAAACCTATAATAGAGAACACCATCAAAGGAATGTCAGACTCTTAGAGCGAAAAATTAATTAGCAAATTTGTTGTAAGAAATTTTGATACCTTAGGGAATTAGGTTCGATCTTTCATGGAATTGTGCAATGAAGGGAAGACAACATGGCCACAATAAGGTAAACAAGCTTATAGCAATTGGGAGACCTTTGAAATCCCAAACAATACATGTTTGATAGAATCCAACCCTATCAACCCCACCGGTCTATGACACGCAGCCAATCAGTAAAACAGAAGCCACCACCAACCGAGATGTAAGACATCATCCCCATGCTCCGAAGCCATGTTGTTGGTAGGACCAAGAGGGAAGCCAGCAGAACAAACCCATGTTTGCCTTTAACCTTTAACCCGCAAATTCGAAACTCCATGTCTGACAATAGCTTATCCAAAGTGTCACCCACTAGGATCAGAAACTCCACAGTCACCAAGCACAATTCAACGTACATGAACGTGGATACTAAGGCAGAGAATTAGTGGCTTCAGTGGAGATATCTAAAATGTAATCTCATGATGGAGATTCTTTATTGATCATTAGATGAAGATTTTGATTTTAAATTTTTAATCTGACGGATATTAATGGTTGAAAGTATAATTGGTATCAAGCAAATATGTATTTAATTATTGTATCCCTAATTATCTTTATTTTATTTATCAAAATTTAAATTTTTGAAAAAAGTTATATTTGTTCCTAAATTTTCTCCCTGAATTAATAATTATAATAAAATATCATTACCGAAAATAAAATTTTTTCAACTTCCTCCCAAAAAAACATCCCTTATCGAAATCAAATTTCTTCCGAGAACAATTCTATAGATTATAGGTGAGAAATCGAAATCGTATTTTTTTTATTTTTGAAATATATTATACTTGTGAAATAGATGTTTGGACACTTAATTTTACATTGTGCAATACAATTAAAATGAATTTGGACTTATTTAACATTTTCATACTCAATCCAACTTATTCTATTTTCCACTTTTGAATTAATACATTATAAATTAATCATTAATTGATATATTATGATTATAATATAATAATTTGAACTGATTTGTTAAACAATCATGGTTCATTATTTTAGATACATAGCACATTTTATACTTTTCGTTTGATTTCTCAAATTTAATTAGACTACCATTTAATTAGATTTCTATTTTCCAATTTTGATAATAACAACAGTTGATAATATTGAAAATCACAAAATTATCAATTATGGCATTTATCTTACAAGTAAGAGAGTCGAATATCACATATGGTTCACTATTTATTTAACAGATGTGTATGTGCCTAATATACACACTGTAACACTAACCATCAGTTTAAACCCAATGGGTATAAATTCTATCCTAAAATTTCTTGAAGATTTGCTGATCTTAAGATAACACATGCAAGGCAACAACATCGAGACACTGATACACATAAACGCGCCAATAAAGGCCATCATATAGCTAAAAAACAAAATGGTCAAGGCGACGACTATCGTGCTCATCATATTATTTTTATTTTTGAAATATATTATACTTGTGAAATAGATGTTTGGACACTTAATTTTGATACATTGTGCAATATAAATGAAATGAATTTGGACTTATTTAACATTTTCATACTCAATCCAACTTATTCTATTTTCCACTTTTGAATTATTACATTATAAATTGATATAACAGTGATCATTAATTGATATATTATGATTATAATATAATAATTTGAACTGATTTATTAAACAATCATTGTTCATTGTTTTAGACACCTAACAAATTTTATATTCTTTATTTGATTTCTCAAATTTAATTAGAGTACCATTAATTATATTTTTATTTTCTAATTTTAATAATAATAACAAGTGATAATATTGAAAATCACAAAATTATCAAAATTTCAGTACAATTACATTCAAGATATATTAGGTAGAGAAACTAGATGATGACTAGTTGTATGCATTAGGATTTTAAGCTAATAAGCCCAAAATTACAGAGAATTTATTAATTTAAAATGTGGGTCATTTATCAAAAAAGTTAAAACGTAAACCAAATTATAACCATTCCAGAATAATAACAAAACATATGGGAATAATCAATCAAGAACAATATGGAGATGTTACGATTGTGTATTTTGTCAGAGGGTTCACAACGGTGGTGTATATTGCGAGCTTTGATCCAATCTTTTGGATTAGAAGGTTGAGTATTATTTGTGACTTCATATGATCTCCATAGATTATAGGTGAGAAATTAAAATCATATTTTTTTATTTTTGAAATATATTACACTTGTGAAATAGATGTTTGGACACTTAATTTTACATTGTGCAATACAATTAAAATGAATTTGGACTTATTTAACATTTTCATACTCAATCCAACTTATTCTATTTTCCACTTTTTAATTAATACATTATAAATTAATCATTAATTGATATATTGTGATTATAATATAATAATTTGAACTGATTTGTTAAACAATCATGGTTCATTGTTTTAGATACATAACACATTTTATACTCTTCGTTTGATTTCTCAAATTTAATTAGACTACCATTTAATTAGATTTCTATTTTCCAATTTTGATAATAACAACACTTGATAATATTGAAAATCACAAAATTATCAATTATGGCATTTATCTTACAAGTAAGAGAGTCGAATATCACATATGGTTCACTATTTGTTTAACAGATGTGTATGTGCCTAATATATACACTGTAATACTAACCATCAGTTTAAACTCAATGGGTATAAATTCTATCCTAAAATTTCTTGAAGATTTGCTGATCTTAAGATAACACATGCAAGGCAACAACATCGAGACACTGACACACATAAATGCGTTCATAAAGGCCATCATATAGCCGAAGAACAAAATGGTCAAGGTGACGACTATCGTGATCATCACAAGAAGATATCACTTGCTATGACAAGGTCCCAATCGGGATCTGAAGTAGGAAAATCGTCTCCCCATGAATCGAAAAAATGCAGGTCGAGCACTCTATATTAACCAAAATCATTTGGACAAGAAACTGCGATAAAAAATAAATACATTCCTGTTGACTTTCTCTCTCTTCTTATTGGTCATCCAAAAATTTGTATTAGCCTGAGTAGTATTCCTCTGCCCAGCCCTTGTAAAAATGATCTTGAAATTTCATCAAACGATGATGCGCTTCAAAGTCCAGGGAATCCTGAAAATCCTGGTCATCCTCCTCCTTTCGAGCACGAAACTCTCTGAGCTGAGGATCCTCGGGTTCATTGTCGTAGTAAATTTTTTGATCTTCAAAGCATTCCTTTGGAAACCAAAAGGAAGAATTTATTCGAGGGGATCCCCAAACATCATTCCATAATTGTTTGAGCATTCTATATGAACTGAATGAAAGCTTACACTTAATGTGAGGAAGAACCGGACTGATCCCATTTTCACTGCATTTGTATGCTATGTTCTCTTCAAAATTTATCTATCAACAAAGAAGGAACATAAATCGAAATGATAATCAAAGTATCTGAGAATGCTCGCATCTTCGGAAATGATAATTAAATATGTGAGATACGATGGATTGTCCATTTCGCTTACATATGATCTGATTTCGTATTTTCGAAATTAGAACCGGACAAAATTATATAAAATGACATATATCTCATAAAAAAAACTCACTCATCAATATAGAAGGAAAAAGGAAAATAAAACTCTATACATAGAGGCTAAAACATATCCTGTGACCAGCCGTCACAAAGCTTGCAGTAAATAAAGCTTGCTTTCAGGCAGGCGACGTACATCATCAGAGATTGACCAATCTAACCGTAACACATTAATCTATCTACTTATAAAAAAAGTGACACATGAATTTGATTAAAATCAATCAATTTCGTTGAAAACGATATACCCATTCCCCATTACATCTCATATAATCTGAGGCTGGTTAATTAGGAAAACCAACCAACCAAAGCTTCTACTTAAGCTTTCCGGGCTCCTCCAGTGGTTGCTGCCAAATCTATGAGATCTTCGTGGGCTGGAAATTGTGCCGATTTCTATTAGTGATTTACTTGATAATTAGTTGAATAATTAAAAAATCTGTTCAGATCAGAATCTCACTCAGTGGTCCTTTGGACACGAAGAAGCAAGCTCCGATTACGACATAACACAGCAACAGTACAAGTCCCTTTAAGTAGTGTGAAGTCCCGTCCTGTATCGTATAAAAATTGGTAAACATAAGGACTAAATTGAAAATTAAAAAAATTGGTAGAAGGCAAGATCGTTTAGAAATTTGTGCTGATTTTTGTTCCAGGGCTCGGGAGTACTTTTGCGGATAATATCCATGACACGAGGTATCAAGTAAATAATTCAACCCTTTAGCTTCTATCAGAACTAATTACCTGTAATGTGAAGGCTGTGACGATTACTGCAATTGCAAGAGTACCAGTTTCAAGGAGATTGAAGTTAAGGTCCATTTCAACGCCAATTATCCAAGAAGTGACCACACACAAAGGCACCTGCAAAATTCGCAACATTGTCGGGTCATATTTTGTCAAATTAATTGATTCAGCCTGGAATTTCTGCTCAAGTTCTAATTATTAACATCTGCACTAACCACAAACATGGCTATCTGAGTTGCAGATCCCATAGCAACCCCCAAAGTTATGTCCTGCATTTGTTAAAATGCAACAAGTTCAGATCCAATTTGAGACGCCAATAATAGCTTGTTCAGATCCATCAATTTTTTGAAGGGACATTTAGCTTACCAACTTGTTCTTAAACGCAAATACTACCGCCCCGGCATGTTCCGCGGCGTTTCCGACAATTGGCAGCAAGATTATGCTGATAAAGCTCACTGAAAGACCCCAAGACTCGGAGGCAGCCTGATGATAAATCAATCAGAAACAGCAATAATTTAGTCAACATAGGAACTTGAAAAACTAATGATCAGAGAAAGCGATTGTGGGGTAGTGACAATTTACCTCGATGGTTCCTACAATGTACTCGGACAACAAAGCTATAACCGCAGTCATGCCGACCAGCCATGCGACGCCACTCCAGAATCCTATGACGGGTTCTTCCTCGGAAGCAACATCGCCGTCATCATCCCCCGACTCCTGATCGTGCACATAAATCAGTAATGATTTATCATAATTAACAAAATTCTGAGCCAGGAAAGGTATACAGTATACACTACCACCTCTTTTGCTTCGAATAATTGGCGGTGTGTCTTCAACTGGAACACAATGTACACAATGTAAGCGATCAACATCACGATGCTGCTTGCTCTTGACAACTGCAGAGTTGGCACGGCAGTGAACTTGGCCGAGTCACCAGCGATCCGAAACAGCAACGGCAGAACGTGACACAACAACCCCAGCAATAGAAGCAACGTATTCACATCAGCTTGCCGCTGTACAAAATAGCTTTCGTCAGCTGTCGAATGTAAACAACGTAAATGGAAACGAAAACGAATAGCGAAATACTCTCGTACCCTGTCGTACTTCTGTTCTTTGCCAAGATTGAAAATGCCGCCACATAAAAGAGAGGTCCCAAGAACCAAGAGCAAATTGGAGAGGATGGAACCCAGGAGAGAGTATTTGACCACTTCTATTTTGTGTTGGAGTAATGCGAAGATGGCTATGATCAGCTCGGTTGCATTGCCACAAGTTGCATTTAGGAGTCCTCCCACTGCATGGCCACAAAATATGAAGAGTTATACTTTTGATTAACTAGTCATAGTTGATATCAGAATATTACGAATATTAGAGCTAAACATAGTAAAACTAAGGTTTATAGCAATTAAATTAGTACCTGTGGGGCCAGTGTAGAAAGCAATTTGCCTGTAGGGCCAATTTAAGGTTTTATTAGAAGGTCAAAGTTACGGAAAGAAGTACATAAAATTCGACAAAAATGATTAGGGCTTGGACGTGGCAAACAAAAGTCAAATATTCTATTCTCTTACTCGGTGAGGAAGCTGACACGTTCAGCAAGTGGGGTAAGACCCAATAAGCTCAAACCAAAAACCCATGCCTGCAGAAATTCGATCAACCGAAACACACACACTAAGTCAAAAATCAAGCAAATTTTAGCGATAAGAGATTTGTTTTTTAGATTGAATTTTAAAAAAATGAAAAAAATCACTTCAACAACTCTTAATATTGTAATTTAAGTCAGATCACGTATTAAAACTTAAAACGACTCAAGATAAAAACAACTTAAAAAAAAAGAGAGTAGAAGATATAAAGTAAAGGAGAATATTAAAACGTTAAAATCGATTTGACTCGTGCACATCATAAAGTTGTAGCTACGTGCTGAAATCCCTGGGGAGAAGCGTAAATATAAACATCGGGACCAGTTACGCAACAATTCATCGCCTTCCACGTTAGAATTTATAGTTATTAATTAATTAATACGTAACCATCCACCCGAAAAAAATATTGATTACACCTAACAAATGTCACCTCTCTAAACTTTACAGCACAAGAAAATTAAACTTTGGACTATTATTTATTTATTTATAAAATGATATATATTATTCAGAATGAAATATTAAAAGTTTCTCAATGTTTCCGAAATCTTACTCTTCCGAAGCCGTAACAGTGGGCAGCAACCGCGAGCGGGATCGCCACAAAGAGGACGAACAATTTCGTCCCAAAAATGACCTCCTGAACATTAGCGAGCAACACTCTCAACAGCCCGCACCGAACTTTCGAGACCAGGGTCAAATCAGACTTTTTCCTCAGAGACGACGACGACATGTTGTGGGCGGTCCTCCCGTGTCGCACGCCACTCGAACCCTTCGGACCAACGTTCCCGTTCTCCATAATCCAAGCTTCCTGCAACGAATTAGCCGCCATAACAAATCGATATTATTATTATTTTTTTATATATTTTTTCTCTGTGTTTGGTTCTGTGGAGTAGTGAAGGAGTAGTAGGAGAAGAGAGTTAATATACGGAGGGAGGTGGGAGGGGATCTTCGCGGAAGTTTCGTATTTAAGGAATGGCGTTGCAGGGAGTTGGCGACCACGTGGATGGGTTAAGAGTGAAACTGATTTTGGATTTCACTAGGGCAAGCTATTATCTGTTTTGGAAATTAAATTTTGGTTAAGAAGGCAGTTTTTGTATTATTAAATTTTAGTGTTTGGTAAAGTTATTTAGGTTTCAATTTTGTCCCCTTATTAATTGTATTTAGTATTAAAATGTTAAGTTATTTTAAACATTTTTTATTTATAATACAATTAACCATTTGGCAACTAGCATTTTCCAGAGCACCATAGCTTAATTTCAAGTAGGTCAATATCTTACATTATAATAAAGTGTAATATTTACATTAAAAGAAATAATATTTACTAGTTGAAAATAGTTGAAATTCTAAAATTTTAAGTTTTAATTAAAAACAACTGAAAAAAAAAACTATTCAGAAATCTTTAGTTTGGCGGCAGTTTTGGTATTAAATTCGGGAATGCCAAGTTACCAAACTGGATTATTACGTTTTAAATTTTGTGAGGTCGGACTCGATGGTTTAACTGGAAATTGTTCTATTATTAATTATATTCAATATTAAAGTATAATTATCGTTTAATTTTATTTCAAAATTTTATCATTTACAAACGCTAAAATTTAATTCAAAAATGGTTTAGTTTTATATGGTTTAAACTTCAAACCAGTTAGATCGAACGGTCGAAAACGTAACAGCTAGGTCATTATCCAATAAGTCGAACCAACATTTCTAAACATAAGTTTTTTTTATCGATGTTTTCACCCTCCGACGACGATAAGGATGATAAGATATCTTCTTCATCGTGCTATAAAACCTGACGCAGCTATAATTATGATCTGCCGGGAGTTAAAGTACGAGTTGGACGGCGGCCCAGTACGGATGGCCCAATTTCCGAAGAAGATAACATATATTTTTCAAGAGCGAATTTTATAATCAGACTATTCCCTTTTTCTAGAACTAATCAGACTAGTCCTTGAAAGTTGAACGACAAGTCTCTGGTTTCTTTTATATATATATATATATATCGGCGTAGACCCTTTTCAATCGGAGATCCTGTGGCGATATATAAGTTAAAAGGGTGGTTCCAGATTTCGCGATATTAGTATTTTCATGGAAAAAGATTGGGAACTGAATTCCGGTACATTTACATGAAATTGTAAATTTAAGACACCATAGATATGGGAAAAAAGAGAGAGAAAAACTGATGACAGAATTTATTTTCGTTTGTTCGGGTTTATATTGCGTAGCGGCAGTCATCTGATGATAAGGCAGGTCAACCGAAAGAGAAATGACCACTGCAGGTACAATTTTCCGTACTTGGAAATCATGAAGATTCCTGGAAGTTTCATTACAAAAATCTTGTAACATAGGACAACGATACCTCAACTTCTTGTGTGCAAGGATGATGATAAGATCTCGAATTATAACGACTACTATATTAATATATCAACCAAAACTCAAAATTCTGATTTCCTGCAGTACTAAAAATTAATAAATCAAGTAGCTTAATTTTGAATTAATTAATGATAGTGTTATTTTAACTTAGCAAATAAGTCGCAATTTCAAAACATTGAAAACATAAGAAAAGAATTTTGTAATTATCCAGAATTGCATCTTAACAAAATCAGGGGGAGGTTAGATGTCTTCATCGATACTAACCAATAATGGGAATAGCTGCTCCTCTTGTGATCATCGTCCACAACAATATCCTTGGGATAGAGATTATGCCGTCCCAATCTTGCACAAAAACGACAACTCCGGGGCACCATGATTCAGGGTTTCGGCCCCATGCAACTCGTGACTCGTTGCCTCGAACTCAGCTTCCTCGAAGTTTCCTCATCTGTAATTTCAGTTCAGGAGCTGCATCAATGGATCATCATCTGAGTGTTGTTGGATCTGTAATTGCCAACAAGACAACAACCATTTTTGCATCCCACGTGTCACAAGTTAGTGGACCAACTCTACTGATGTTCCGTTATCTTACATTAGACTCGAAATAACATTCACTACATTCAAAACCATCAGATAAAATTTACGTCATATCTACAAACAACAACAATTGATATGATAAGCAACGACTAATTCGGTATTATACCCGATCGATGAGACATACCGCATCGTTTTGTCCTTTTAGAAACTCACAAAAATCTATCAAGGTGCCTTGGTCTCTCGTACTTGTTTGGACTTTAGGTTGCTGAACTTGCAACGTAAAAACAAGGCAAGAACCTTGTCTCCATGTGATAACCTGAGCCCTTGCCCCTTCGGAGTCGCATAAGAGGCAAGGTGCAGGAATTCCCGTGACTCCTTGCCAGCTTGGGTATTAAAGTGTCCCTGTTCTTTTTCAGTTGAAACTGTGTCTAATTGATATCTACTGGATCTACTGACCGACTCAGGGCATTCTCATTGCTCAAAGTTTAAATAAGTACAATACCCTGCCGGCGATCTATTCATTTGGTGGTAGAATATGACTTTTAAGCTCGAATTTGATCGTCATTAATGTGAAGAACAGTTGCTTGTATAATATCAGGGTGACAGTATCCTAATAATGCCTTTCCAATTGTAAGCAACTTGCAGTCGCCCTCGACTTAGATCCGACTTCGGCAGCTCGAGGAATGGTGTTATTAGACTTTGGCCTACTCCTAGTAGTATGCTCCTTGCCAATTTCTCGGTTATCTAGTGGGGTTGGTTATCAACTTTATTTGTCCTCAGACAACTTCTCAGTGGGACGAATACAGTAGACTCGAGATCCTAGATGTTCAACTGCAAGTCCGGCTTCCTCGCAACCATTAAAGAAGAGAGATTCATCCTCCTTCCCGATCCTGCGTCTCCAGCTCATTAAAAATGCTGGTCTTGGCCATCCTGTGGAGTGCATTGTCACCAAGGGAAAGTAAGTTTGACCCGTTCCTTTAATGACATGAATGGATACTAGAAGCATTTGGAAGTACCATCATTCTGTCCCGTGATGACGGAAGGGCTGTTCGGGTTGTGCTTTGGTTTGTAGGACTTGAGCAGATAGGAAAGAGTCTTGATCAAGTTTGGGTACTGCTTCACATCTACAAAAATCAAAGAAGTGAATCTCCGAGAACCAGGAAAACAGTAGTAGATAATAGACCTCGTACCGAAATGTTGTACTTACACAATAAGATATCACTTGCTATGACGAGGTCCCAATCGGGATCTGAAGTAGGAAAATCGTCTCCCCATGAATCTGACAAATGCAGGTCGAGCACTCTATATATTAACCAAAATCATTTGGACAAGAAACTGCGATAATTAATAAGATACTGATCCCCGAACATCATTCCATAATTGTTTGAGCATTCTATATGAACTGAATGAAAGCTTACGCTTAATGTGAGGAAGAACCGGGCTGATCCCATTTTCACTGCAGTTGTATGCTATGTTCTCTTCAATTTCCTGATCATCGTAATCTGACGTCGTTATGTCAAGCTGAAATGACTTGCGGAGAAAGATGGCCAGAGCTCCAGTGCCGCTGCCATTACAAAAACGTCCATGTCAGTGAGACCCAAGTCCGAGCATTCGACGCCAAAACTGCAAGCTACAAAAAGTGTGACAAAAGTGTTTCGGGACCAAATCACCAAACAGAAACTAAGACGGAACCAATACCATTTCACAACCTTTTAAGACCAAACAGAAATTAGAATGAAGCAAACACGACTTGATCCACAATCTAGCACTTGTCTAACAAAAGTAACCAACAAGTACCTTCCAAGTTCAAGGCAGCGCCGCCCCTCAATCAACGCCCGCTGGTCGACCAACCACTCAGCGAACGCAAATGTCCCTGGCCAGAGCAGATTAGCATTCAGCTGATGAAAAGAGAACTCTCGGATGACCAGCTCCTACACAAAAAGGCCAAAACACCAATAATCACCAAAGCAAATTCGTGAACAAAACACACTCGAAAGCCCGAGATTCTAGCTTCAGATATGCATAACTAACTAATCATTCGGAAAATTTGCCAACTTCAATTCACAAGCAACTAAATCTATAAACCACACGGGCCAAGAAAAAAGAAAAGCTGGAAATATTAGTAAAAAAAACTAAAAAGATTTTGATTGACTCATGTAATAAGAACAATAAGAGAGGATAACCGAAGAAATGCAAGCTAAAAGGTTTTAGTTTGACTCATGTAACTATCACATTATATAATAAGAAGTTATTAAAACTATTTGAAACATGTACATCAATTAAAAAAAAAGAAATACGAACGCTACGAAAATTAAATACATTAATTTATTTTTAGATAACATAAAATTTCCAACAAACATAAACCTTTATAAGCAGGAGCTTACAATCCCAGGGAAGCTGTGCTTCCTCTGCACGTAGTTCTGTTGGGTATCCTCGGCTGCTCCCTCGTCTAAGCAAAAGGAGAAGACACAAACATAGATCGAAACACAGAATAAGAAGGGTAGAACCGTAATTATACAAAGAGGATAAGTAGGGAGAAAAGGGTACCATTTGAAGAGGAGTCTTCGTCGTCTCCAGCGAATAGCGAGGACGGGGAGAAGAGTGCTATGTCCATTGCCCCTCTCGTCTCTCTCTCTCTATCTCTCTCTCTCTCTCTCTCTCTCTCTCTCTCTCTCTGCCCCCTTCATAGCGAGACGAAATTAATGGGCCGGGCCCAGTGGTCTGAGTGGTGACCGCGATATGGCTTGTCAAGCTTGCAATTTTTTTAACAAAGAGAATCCGGTTCAAAAGATAATGAATTTATTTCTTCTAAATTTTATCTTTAGGTTTAAATTTTTTTTAGATCCTAATCTAATATTTATTCTGTTAGAATGTCAGGGATCGAACCCAAGGTCAAAACTTTATATCTTACAAATAAAATAAATATCTATTGAGATAATAACTCCTAGTAGAGAATCCGACATCTCAGCTCTCAATCTCAGTCTCTCAGAGTTTCAACAAAAAAGCTACAACTTTATAGTTTGTAGTTAATACTCAAAAATATTGTTAACAAATATTTAAACCAAATAATGAAAGTGTTTTTATCACTAATTAGATCTTAATTTAATATCAAATCCTGAAGATTGTTGAAAATTTTTGTCAGGATTGAATTTGGAAGAATCTAAGTGTAAATACCATATAATTTTAAGGAATAATGTTAAATATTTTCGTGGATCAGATAACACTCGGAAGAGTATAGGTTTCATATATTGTTAATAATTTATTAACCTGGAAAGATTGAGAGTGAATTTAACATGATCCGAACATTAGAAGCACATCAATTAATGGATTGCCCTGTCATTCATTACAACGTCACTACATTGCCACAAACAAACAAAAAAAAAGTGTAAACTTCAAGTAAGTTTAAAAGGACTGAAAGCTATAGAAACAAATCAGTTGATCCGTTCAATGGATGGCGCATATCCTATTTGACAAGCCAACGAGTAAAGCCCCCAAAAACACAACCCATATCAAATGACTCATCAGTGGTTACATTACATCAGGAAGTATACAAAAACCCGAAAACCGATCCTCGTACGAAGCTCGACCTGTGTGGTGCAAGCTAAGGATAGATACTCATACATACAAGCAGCAGACAATGGCACTAGGCTCTCGTAATCGAATGTCTACGAGGAAAGCTGGAACTTGCCACTAGGTTTTCGTCTTCTCCAACCCTGAAATTTGTTGGCAAACCAAATGGATTCACGTGAAATGCGGATAAAAATAGGAATGAGTGTGTATGAGGACATCACTTGGCTACTTACAAAAGCTGCGTAATACACAAAAGTCAAGCCCGCTAGGACGACGAACACAATTTGGAACACGTTATACCTGCAGCACAACACATCAAAGAGCAATTTAAGACACGGAAAAACACTGCAAATATGTCTGGACGTGTATGCAAACATGAAGAGAGATGCCACAACTCACTTGTACAGATACTTGATTCCACGAAGTGACTCTAATGTGTGGCCAAAAATTTCCTGAGCTGCAGTCGCTTGAGCGTAGTAGCCAAACGCTGTTGCACAAAATTGGATGACACTGAAACAGCACAGAGGATAAATATCAGGTTAGTTCGAAAACAAGATACTCGATTAGCTTCACAAGTGGAGACAAATCAACCAATCTCTGATGTCAGCTGACACGATAAGCCAATAGCTGGGGAATCCAAACAACGAAAACAACGAGTCCTCTTATGATGCCACCTTTAAAAAGATTGTCCTTTAAATTGCAAGTGCAGTAGAGGCAATGCAATGACATGCCAACTTTAGCATCAAGTAAAATACTCACAAATATAGCATGCATAGTATCAATGGAACTGAGTATATCATGCAGGTGGAAAAGAAAAGCATTGAATCTCCCTATCCACTAGCCTAAGGTTCGATGTGCGAGATCAACTATCCCGCACACTTGACACCGCACACTAAAAGACACCATGCATTTTTCGGCACCAATTATCCCGCACACCAGATATGCATTTGTCAAGGGTGATCAAATTATATACAGATTAAGGTACCAACCTTATGGAGCACAGGAGAATCAAGGCCACGTTAAACAGAAAAGAGTTCATGAGAGTGGCACCCCACCTGTATACAGTCCTTGTGTTAGCTATGATCTTAATCATATCCCAGCCACTAAGAAACCATTTCTTTCTACTTTTTTTGTCCTAGAGAAAAAAAAAAAGACAAAGGAAAGCGTTAATTAGATTACTTCATGGGGTGAATAGTGATGAACACTAATCGCAGTCCCAGCATCATCGCTCCAGCTATGACCGCAATCAGAAGATAGAAGCAGAAGAAAGCAAATGCCACAGTCCCTAGAAGACCTGAAAAAGAAACACAAAACAAACATGAAATAAATATAGCAAAAAGGGAAACGGCAACAAATGACAGAGCAGAAAATTACCCCACACGTCATCCAATTTGATGAAGACCTCGTTCAGGAAAGAAGAGAGAGGTGGATCGATCAACAAATATATGATGATGTGTGCAACCCAAGCTATGGACACTATCAACCTAGAAACCCACAAAAAAAATCCACAATTCAAAGATTGCAGGTATTGAACAAGTGGGACAACTAGTCGACTACAATAGCACTACAAAATTCCGCACTTACCCCAAGATTCCCAAGACAAGCTTTGTCAAGTATCCAAGAACAGTCAAAGCCCATGCAGTCTCAGCCTGAAATGACGACCTGAGAACTAATCCAAAGTGGAGAAAATATTGCTTAATTTCCTCAACCAGTAGAAATATTTTACCTTTTCTCCTTGAGGATACATCTCTTCAAGAAGCTTTACATCCTCTTCTAACTGAAGCAACTCCTGCAAAATTAATTGGGCGTCAACTCCAATGACTAAACAGAGTCCAAGCCAGCCAACTAGTGCTGGTATCACAGGACCATATCATTCACGATAATGTTTGGGAAGCAAACAAAAAAATATACATATGTGATTTAACACCAAAAGAAAAGCACTTACCTTTTCCACCGACTTCACATTTTTACGCCATTTTCTACCCTTGGCACCACCTTTTTCTTCCTGGCGAAGTGCATCAGCTGCTTTCTTTAGCTCTCTCGCCTTCTTACCAAGTTCAGTTGCTTCCTTAAGAATATTTTGAACAATTCGTCAGGAAAGTAAATAGAATGTCAAACCAACTGAAAACAAACAAATTGCACAACAATTTGAGACATACCTTGATATACTGTGACCGGGTAATAACAGCTTTGGGGCGCCGAATAAATGAAAAGATCAGCCCCAATGGCAGACAAGCAATACCCACACCACCAAATATCTGCGGATGACAAGGAAGAGTAAAATCTTAAGAGTACACCAAATGACTCTTTCCCAAAACATAGAGCAGAAAGTGAACACCAAATAATACCTCCGGGACTTTACTCCAGTGTATATAGGCGATAATAAGATTCAAATTGGTCATCAACATCAAAATGACTTAAACATTCTATGTTCATCCCACATTGTGCAGTTTTCTTTACAGCAAGAGCAGTACAAATCTATGTAAAACGATGCATACCGCGAAGAGGACTGAGCCAACAATTGTGGCAAGAGCAACAACATATTCTGGGAAGGTAGCACGCATAGTCCACGTCTTCTCAGAGGCAGCATTGGCAAGATAAGCAGAACACTGCACGGTCCCAACAAGAAGTAAACAAGTTCAAAATGTAGCACCAACCACACAACAGCTCAAGCAAAAAAACATAACTTAAAATGACAAAGCAATACCTGGTGTACACCACTCCCACCAACACACGGCTGGCTGCTTGAGTAGTCTCCCCAATTGGACGGGAAGTTAGCTGTAGTGGAAGACAGATGCCTAACAGTGAAGTCCACCTTCCCAATCAGCCCTAAAACACCAACAGGTCACTTGACAATGTCAACCAATCTATAAGCAATGCCTCCCATTTCCCTTCACAGCGCACGCTCCTAAATCGATTCACTGAATTTAAAGGTTTCTAGAAGCACGAAAAGCAAAAAACAAACCGTATAGAATCCCAAGTACAAGGGCACACACAATGGCCGTAACCACCACCCAACAGCCCGCACTTCTCATCCGTTTCCAGATGCTCCTGAGTTGCAAACACACACAACACAAAAAAAAAAATTAGAAACTATTTTAAAAACTAACAAATACTCAATACGAAACCCTAGCGAGGACTAGCACCGAACTTGTCCTGGTCGCCCTCGTAATAAAACATTGCAAAGGGTATGACGAAGAACACGAGAATAGCATCCACAATGTAGACAGCGATCCAAAGATCCTTCATCGGCAAGGTCAGGTCACACGCGCCATTGTAGATAGCGTGGCGACAGGCCTGGCGGTTGGCGACATCGGCGGGGAGCATGAGGATCGAGATGGCGGCGACGGAGAGCCCCAAAACGACAACAAACTTTGGGATATAGGCCTGGTTCTTGTCGTCCGGGTGCTGGTAGTTAACCAACAGGTACACATTGAAGATGAACACGATCACGCACATCACTATCGCCACCACCACTAGGGCGAGGTTGAAATCCCCCATCTCTCCCCACCCCAAACGCTATCCCTTTGCCTCAATTGGAAATGCTAGGGTTTCTTTTCCGATGATTTCGAGATTTATTTAGATCTGATTTTTGGTTTTTTTGGGGTTCTTTTGGAGTTTTTTCCCCTTCTGGAGGGAGAGAGGGGGGAGAAGAAAGGCTGGCTCCGGTGAGGGTGTTTTTTTTTTTTATTTTCTTTTGGAGTTGATTAGCCATTGGCTAATTATGTGCAAGGAAATGACGGAATTGTCCTTAATGATGACCAGGAGGATGGAAGGTCATAGGGACTTGCTTGTAACTTCGAGGGGAAGCTCATCCTTTGAGTAACAACAGGCTGTCTGAACCTCTGAAGCCCAAAGCTACCAAAGCCCTTCCGTTTTTCTATTTCCAGTGGATTTTGTCACTTCCATTTCAACCTTTCCCAAACTTTTAGGACACGACCCACCTGCTTCCGTTCTTCGGTTCTTGTCTGAAAATGAGCATTTTTTTTATTTCTTGTAATTCGGAAACGATTATCGACTTTTTTTTATTCTTTTACGGGGTTTGTTTTACTCGCGATATTTATATACGTTGCATTTTGGTAAAAATCATAAAAATTCAAATTTCTAGCGCTTTACCAACCCTCTAGAGGCGGATTAGCTAAGGGTCATAAATAGTTGTCCCCATCGTACATGCTTCAATCCATAATGTATAATGCATTAAAAATTTAGATTCGACTATCTAAGTGTTGATATTTGAAAGAACAATTTCTTCATTTATTCCTTATTTTATTATTATTTTCTTCTTTTCATTCATTTTCCTCTTTTTTTTCTTCTTTCCGTTGCCTCACTCTCCATTTTCCTTTAAACCCTAAATTAAAAAAACGACATCCAAATTTCAATGGACCTCGACAACGGTTTCAAGTTTGATGGGAGCACGAGACCACTGGAGGATGACGTCGATGGAGGAAGTTCTTCCATCGTCGGTGAACTCCAACTTTAGATGACAAAAAAGGACGATGTCGATGGAGGAGCACGTTATCGGTGGAGGTGCATGACGCGGCTGGGAGCACGATGCACGCAAAGAGACTCTCATCCGTTGGAGGTTGATTGGGAAGTCAGATTTGACTCTCATCATTGTTGCCCCTTCACCGGATGATGATGAAGGATGACACCTTAGAATACGACATCAGTGTAAATGGACCACTCGTGTCTATTGAAATGGTATATACAATGTGAATGAAAATGGACTATGTGTGTCTAGAGAAATTATATATACGTGCTAATGGAAACGGACTACCTTTGTGTTTGGAAATGGTACAGACTTTGAGAATAGAAATAGATCACTCATATCTATAGTAATGGTATAGTTTTGTTGATGAAAATAGACGTATGAATAAAAATAGACAACTTGTGTCAATAAAAATGGTATATACGTGCGAATAGAAATAGACATTCGGAAATAGTGTTGACTTGTAAAAGTAAATGGATCACCCGTGTCTATGGTAATAGTATAGCCTTGTTAATGAAAATGGTCCACCTGTGTCTTTGAAAATGGTATATATGTCTGAATGAAAATGAATCACCAATGACTTTGGAAATAGTATAGATTTTGTGAATGAAAATGAATCACTTGTGTTTATGAAAATGGTACATACTTCTAATTAGATATTGTACTATTCTAACCAAAAAAATTGTACTATTCTAGACAAATATATTTTTACCTATGTCTATATGATATAGACAACACATAGTTTCTACCCAATTTTGTCCTATCATCATTGTATCTCTCAAAACAAAATAAAAAACCCATATCCCTTATCAAAAATTCCAAAAAACATGCATTCTCTTTCTTTTGCGTTTCCCCTATCTTGATAACTTTGTTCGGTTTTTTTCTTTCTAACTCTGCCTCTACTTTACGCTCGTCTCTTTCTCTCTGTTGATCCGAATAAAAATTATATGAACATGAAAATTCAAATTATCAATGAACTATTGGTAATGGTATGATTAATATTTGTAAGATTTTTGTCATTTTCAATACAAATTAATGATTCGAATTTAATAGTCAATTTAATAAGTTATAACTATGAAAAGATATATATAAAAAATTATTAGAGAACCATAATCACTCAAAAACAACAAAAGGGACAATGGTGTGTCATTTCTATAACATCTAATAAAATTGCAATGATATAAAAAATATTAGCATGGTCCATGCGGAAAGATAACACACACAAATTGAAAAAAATAGACAACTGCGCAAGCCTTCTCGACGGTGGCTGCTACCGGAAATCACGGGTAGATGACGACCAGAAGGACAATAACAGTCCACAATTCCTAAGGCAGCGAACATGGAGTCCACAATTCCTCAGTCGGGCATGCTTCAAGAAAAGAAAAGACATGTGAAAGATTTTGAAATGCACACAAATACTTCAATCTTTAGAAAATCGTCACCATTTACATTGGATTTTCTGAACTATATATGTATCAACCTTATCATCTCCATTCAAAGATGAATAAAAACGCCATAAATCTATTACTAACAAAATATTAAATTAATGTACAGAATTTACACGGATTAACCTACATTCTTCTTCATACATGGGAACATCAAATTCCGAAGTTTTTCCTCAGCCTATACCATCCCTTCTTGCAGATACCCACTATCCTCCATTTCAAAATGACGGGACCTTTGGGTAAGTTTTCCGCCTTCTTCACCTCATTCTCGCCCTCCATTCTTTTTAGTTATTTTCTTTCGTCTGTATATAAATTTATTTTTCGACTTCTCAGTTGTTTAGAATCTACAAAATTGTAAGCGTTTGTGCTCCCCAGCGGTGGTTTCACCTTCGGGGCCTGCATATATTGGATTAATTGGCCATACACAACAGATTCCGTTGGGATTCCATGGATGAACCCTTCCATGGCTTTGTTAGGAAGTTTTTTCTTACAAAAAAACAATTATTTGTTTTCTTGGAAACCAGTAGTACTTTGTTTTGTCTTAATTTAGAATATTAGAGTACGGTTTTTGTCTAATTGGGGTAACTTTATACCCCATTAGTTTATCCTCATCAAGTTCCCAATATTTTCTGTTTTTTTAGTTTGTTCCTCCGGTTTAAGTAACAATGACGTTTTATCATTTTGATTTAGTTTCTGTTGGTTTTCATCCATAATTAACAAATAATTACACAATTAAACCTAGCCTAATTAAACACAAATTAAGCTTAGGAAAAATCGCTTACTTGTTGAAGCGATGTCCCGCACAGGTCTTGAAGTCCATTGGTCTTGATCTACTGAGTTGTCGTGGCCCGCAACGTTGTTGGTGAGTCGTTGGTCGAGGTCCGATCACGTTCGAAACGAATCGGAGCCTGATTTCCACGACTGGACCTATCCGTATATCTTTGGAAAATATCAAGTACTAAACTGATATTTTCCCACACGAGTGGTTATATGAACAGGGCCCGCCCATAACCGTCGAGCTTGGTCTACCCGAAACCGTCAAGCTTAGCCAGCTCAAAACTGTCAAGCTTGGCCCGCCCGAAACCGTCGAGCTTGGCCCGCCCGGAGGCACGGCCCGCCCGTAATCGTCGAGCTTGGCCCGCTCGGAGGTAGGGCCCGCCCGTAACCATTGAGCTTGGCCCACCCGGAGGTAGGGCTCGCCCATAACCGTCGAGCTTGGCCCGCCCGGAGGCAAGGCCCACCCGTAACCGTCGAGCTGGGCCCGCCCGAGGGTAGGACCCGCTCATAACCGTCGAGCTGGGCCCGCCCGAGGGCAAGGCCCGCTCATAAACGGTTTGGACCAGCTTGTGGTCGCTCGTGGCTTTTTTGGTTTACGATTGACAGGGGCCTTATTTATAGGGTTGTCAGCAGCTGAACGTAAGCTGCTGACAAGCAACTGACAAGCAGCTGACACGTATCGCCACGTGGCTCATCACGTGGTTTAAGGCATTGCAAGCCTAAAACCTATGGATAATGCCGATACATTAATCGGTACAATATCCGGGCCCAAAGTCCAACAGTTTCTATTTTGGTTTAGGCTGGTAGAACTAAGCAAGCACTTAGTTGTGATTTTGAACTACCTATGCGGGTCAAAGATATATACATGAACATATATTATTGTATCGTTGATAGATAATCCCTTTTTTTGCATAAATTTAAGTTATGTTATTTCACAAATTTAAAGATTAGTTAATTTAATACTTAATGCTAAGTTATTATTGAACGTGGAATTGAGCGTTCACCAATTTTAATCTAAAAATATTCTTTTTAAAAACTGTAATTGAATATTGAATTATTATATCTTAGTACAAAATACTCATAATTCAAAAAAAATTAAATGAAACAAATGATATCAATTATATGTTTCGGACAATCAACCAAACCAATCAGTGAAAGCTTTGTTTGGAATTTGTATGATCAACATTCACCACGCGTACAAATTTAAGAAAATTCAAATATTCAAATATTTTGGATGTGAAATCATAGTATACAAATTTATTTTTCTAAAAAAAAACTTATATTCACTTAAGAGGTATTGGCATGTAAAAAACAGTAAAACATCATTGATAGCTAATCAAAATAAAATTCACAATGTTTCATAGACATTATCTTGAATCTTGTGTAAGAATTAGAATTTGATGACAAGAGTTTTCGATTCTATTTGAAGTGTTAATCACTAGTGTGAATCTATATTCTAACGACTGTGGACTTGCAACGAACGAACAACAAATACGTGATTGGACCGCCTCTTTTGGGGCTCATGATACTATTTAAGTATTAACAACCTAAAAAGTTAGCTGTACGCCGAATTCACTAATCATATGATTTAAAAACGATACCAACCATGGTCTTTGGTTTCCAAAATAAAAAACGAGAGGTCTTTTATTATTATTTTCGTTGACTCTGTTTACGATTGTATGTTTATTTGTAAGAGTTTACGATTGTATTTTTATGGGTAGAAGTTTACGAGTGTATTTGACACAATTTATAATTTTTTTTTTGGTTAGATGACACAATTTATAATTGAGATCAAAAGGGATCCTAACTTTTTCCCGAAAGTTCTAAAGTTCATTTTTACTGTTAGCGAATAAGAAAAAAATTTGAGAGAAAAAGATCCTGAATATATTTAAAATAGGGATTTAAGTGCAATAAACTAAACATAAACCAATTATCCCATGCCTCGTCGCATTAAATCCCCTCCTCCGCTGTCCCCTCCCTCCTATCGGCGCCCATGAACAAAACGAGAGAACTTTTGACGAGTAACCGCCAAAACTTTCTTTTAAGTTTTTTTACTTGCTCGTTCCACAACTACCATTCCAATGGAGGAAGAGAAGACCGGCCGGTGGATAGACTACTTCAGTCCAGGTCCCCCACGATGGACACTTCTCGTCCCCGAGGTAAGTCAAAATCCCGTTTTCTTTTAATTGCTTCTTCCTTCATCGTCTCTTCTCGTCCCTTCCCATCTCCTCATCCCAATTTAGGGTTAGGGTTCCTAAATTTTAGCCCCAAATCAAACAGTAAAAACCTGCAATTATTTGATCGCGGTTATTTATTTTCGCTATCTTTGGTAGAATGGAGCAACACGACCAAGCTTCGACTTCGTCGTCGAGCGATTCCGGTAATAATAGGGATGCTGAGGCTGAGACTGAGACTGAGGCCGAGGCTTTGTCTTCCGGTATCAGAGAGGCTGAAACTGGTGCTGCGAGTGCGTCTTCTCCGTTTGATGCACGCAGGGAAGGAGTGGGAGAGGAGGGAGATGATGGCCGGGGTGGGAGGTTAATTTATGATTTTAGGCATCCGGAGATAATTGTGGAAGAGTCTCAGCAGGAGCAGCAGCAGGAGCAGCAACCGCAACATAACTTCTTTGGGATTCCTTATGGAAGGAACATTTTTTTCTATGATGATTCGTCCGTTGTCAGGGAGGACACATGGTCCTGTGTCATTGTCGTCCTCACCTTTTGGTTCTTCGGTTTGTACTCCGTCGATACCGTTATTGTTTTGTTTATTGATTTTGTAGGTTAAAAGTGCTAAACAGTAGTTGAAAACTTGAAATGCTATGAAGATCTAGATAAACTTTTATGATACCATCATATTGCAAGTGCAAACGTCTATCTTGCAGTGGCTTATGACGTATTTCCATCTCCTTTGCAGTGTCAATGACATTAATTTTGGGAGTATATGGTACTGACAGTTTAAGTCTAGGTCCCTATTCATCAATCCTTATCGAGCCTAACCCCATATTCGTGCAATCTATACAGGTAGATGAATGTTCTGCTTTGTTCTTGAACTCTAGCGTTTTATTTGGTATTTTTTTTCACCTTCTGTTATTTGGGATTCCTTCTGGTAGGTAGAAGGATTGGATGATACTGTCAGTTCTGGACTGGTGCTGTACGGGCTTTATGACTCTCCATCGCTTGATGTTGCAAAAACATGGTCCATAAGTCACAATGCTTCTGTTCCATATGATTCTCACAAGGCAAGTCGAGCCCCTTCTGCTAGAAATTGGTTTTGGTTTAATTGACTGTTTCCGCTGATAAGCTCTTTGAACAGTTTGATGTTTGCACAATATTCATATTCACTAAAGTCACGTTTCTTCTTCAGGAATGGATATATTTCCTGAATGAAGGTTCTCAAATCAATATTACATACAATTTGAGCTCCACAGACTCCTTGTTTCTGATTATTGCAGAAGGTAAGCTTAGGACGTGAAAGCAAATTGTTCTTGGAAAGTCAGGTCTCTTTATAATTCTTCTTCTATGGACCTTGAATACAAGGTGAGCTGGTATGTGGTGATGGTGTCTCCTAGTTTAGTCGATGAAGTTAGTCCCAATACCACATAACTCACAAATGACTGCCTTTGGTGCAAGAAATGTTCTGTTTCTGTCTGTAACTTTATTAGCTTGCACTACTTTTCTTGGTTGTTGCTCTGTTATAAGATATCTTGACCTCATGTTAATTTCCTTCCGATGAATCAAAATTGCAGGGAGTGAAGGACTTGCACAATGGCTCGAGGACCCCACATATCCAAACACAACATTATCATGGAATGTCATTCATGGTGAGTTGGATTATGAAAGATTTACATGTTCTGGTTTCAGTGTCAATTTTAATTCTATTTGATTTCCTTTGTTGACTATCCAGGAAGTGGTACGGTTCAGCAACACATCTATACATCTACAAGTTACTATGTTGCAGTGGGTAATTTAAATTCAGATGATATAGAGGTACGTGTGCCAGAATATTGACCTATATTGCATCTTCATTCTGTGCTTATTGTGGATAAATTATGAAAACGACATGGCATCAGCAGTTTCTTGACTTCTTAACCATGACATTCTTGCATCATCAATATAAAAGTGACTGCAAGCTACAGTTAGTGAATGTTTTAGTACCATCGTGAGGAGGAACCCTTTTGGTTGTCTGTCCATGCTTAACAGTCTTCTTGTGAAGCGGAATAATGCACAATGATAATATTTAATCATAGAGCTTAAACGAAAATACAGATTTATGTTTCATTTTTGATTAATGACCACACGGAGTTTAGTTTTGACTAATGCAACTTTGGGCCTAAGTTACACATCCTGTTGGATCAGGTAGATGGCTGTAAAACTTCTGCAAAAGAATATTGCATACCCTTTTAATCAAATGCTTCCGCTGGATGTTGTTTGGATTTTCTAGCTAGTTATGTGACTTTTGCCAGAGTTTTAATTTCTTAAGAGATTAGATTTTATGAGTTCGTAGTCTTGTGCAACAACAATTTGCTATTGAAGGTCTAAAACCTGGATAACTGTTATGGATAGGTAGCATTTACTATTTTTCTCTTTGAGTAAACGAAACATTTGACTTACTTCCCTAGGCTGTTCCCGATCCCTTTGCTACTTTGCTGGACATTGATCTGTTTCTTTATGTGGTCTTTAACTCAACAGGTGAATTTGGACCTCAGTGTAACATCTTTTCTATATAACACAACTGAAGCATATTACAAGTGTAGCCTTGCTGATGGTGCATGTGACCTGAGCATTTTGTTTCCCACCGGAAATTCTGTGGTTTTAACTTCACCTGGATTGGAAGAGGTAAACCCCAATTTTTTGTTCAGTTTCTTGCATTGATTGGATTATCTCAAGAGACATACTAAACTGACCTTTTTGAGTGAATCTAGGTTTCTGTTTTTCTAAAAATCTGCAATTGTTTAAAGGTCTATTTTTTGTGGTTTTTTTAATGACCACAGGCTTCATCAGATGACGAGTGGGATGTTAAAGTATCTTATGGACCAAGATGGGCAACATATATTGTTGGCGTTGGTATGCTTTTGTCTTGTGCCAAATGTTGCTACATTTTTTCATCCTGTTGGCTTATTCTTTTTTGTCATGCAGCCACAATGACTGTCCTCATGTTGGGGGCTTTCAACTTCTTGAACAAGTTGCGATGTTATCGTGAAGAAGAATCTGGTGTTAATTATAGAGTGGCTGAATCTGAAAGAGCTCCTCTACTTCAGTATAAGGATGATGACCTTTCAAGTTGGGGTTCATCCTATGACTCCGCTTCAAGTGATGAAAAGGATCTCGAAGAATTTCTGGCTGCTAATGGCATCGAAGGGAAACCAGCAAAAGATGGTGAAAATGGAAATAACACTCGGCGCCTTTGTGCAATATGTTATGATGCTCCAAGGGACTGTTTTTTCCTTCCTTGTGGACATTGTGTTGCTTGTTTCGAGTGCGGAACTAGGTAAAACTTGGCTCTCCTTCACCTTTCTCTTGTTCTTTTATCTGCAAAGGCATCTGTGGCTATACAGCAAAATTTCCCTGCAACCTTTTCTAACTTGTGATCAATGTAGTAGTTGCGAATCATTTGGCCTACACTTTTGAACTCTGCAGGATAGCCGAGGCGGCTGGCATTTGCCCCGTGTGCCGGAGAGACATGAAGAAGGTGAGGAAGATTTTTACAGTTTAAGCAGGAGGAATGAGTACCTGATATTTTGTTGATCAAATCGGACATCAGCGGTCCTGTACATTGGATGTCCGGGTCCTGTACTTGGGTGTTGGCTTTTTTTTTTTTTCTTGTTGCGCTTCCTTCCATGTACATGTATTAAATTACGTCGTTGGGATAGAAAAATCAAGATTCATGTGCTCGCCTCTTTAGGGCACTCGGGTCTAGGTTGCAAGAGGTAACGTCTTGTTTTATTTACATTTTTTTGCGCTGTTCGTTGACAGAATACACACACTTTGTCCAGATTAAAGGGCGAGGATAATATGTGTACAAAACATTTGTTGGTTAAAAGGCGATCAACTGAGATGCTATATATTTTTTGTTAATTTGTCGAAACCATCAATTGTCGCATGTGAATTGAACCGGATATCAAACTACACTAAAATTAGTTAAACAGAATATTAATTGTTGATGCAATTATACGACAAAGATTAAAGTGATACCAACCAAATAAGGCAAATACAGATAAATATTTCCTTTCTGTCTTAACCCCAAAAGCAAAGAGATTTGCCTAACCCCCCTCTTTCAAAATAAAGCAAAAGAAGAAGATGAAGATGAGAAATCGCCAACGCCTTCTAAAACCTGAGCCTTTTTTTTAATGTGGGGATGAGGATTCTCTCCAGTCCAGGATGGGAAACGAGAGGCGGCTTTAATTTCCTCCATCTCAGCCACTAAAATATCTATCCATTATCTCCCTCATTTTCCCTCCCGGTACTGCTGGAAGACAATCAGCCATGTGTCTCCTCGTAACACTTTTTCTAGTAATAATGCCAGTGGTAAAGCATAACCCTAGATCATAACATTAATTTTATTGTCATGAAATTTTTTCCACCATGAACGAATTTGAGTCTAAATTAGTAAATATCATGCTAAAAAAAATATAACTCTAGAAGTATCTAGATGACCTCTTATGTCTGGATTTTGTGCAGGTGAATTGCAAGTCGCGGTCCGAATTAGAAACCAGCCCGCGAACCCTCTCAGGCCACGTAGGCAATTCAATACCTTGCAACCCGAGACTCCCGCCCAAACTACAGTGAACCACGACCACAAATTTCACTCTTAGTCCCACTAAGAATTCCAGTCCACTACAACCCAATTACAGCAAATCCCGTAAAATTAGATAAACTAATACAAAATGAAATTGAATTGTTAATTTATTATATTTTGTATCTAACAAAAAATTCAAGACAATGGAATAAAATTATCCTCGGATAAAAATTGTATGAATTTTGATGGACTATTATATGAGAAATGTGTGTGGGCAACAATGAGTAAGATATCGATCGTTTGGATACAATATCATAATCTTCATAACTAATTCTGAAAATTATGACAACAATTATGTAGATTTTCAAAAATAAAAAAAAATTGTTCTACTTTCAAAACTACAAGTAAGCTTTCAACTCTTCTACCGAACAATGTAAAATTGTTAACAAAATATTCAAATTAACCTTTTAGAAAAATACTGGATCAATTTAAATTAATTATAAGATACTAAATATATTATAAGATTAACCAGAGCCAATTCAATATTGAAAAAAAAAAAGATTTTGTTTAATGTCATTTAAGGAAAAATCCGGATAGAGGAAACCGCCACGTCAGTGTCACCCCTCCCAAGGGAGATAGGAAGCGAGCGAACCTCCTTAAGAACCATTTAAACATCGCCGCCTCACTCCCTCTCCATAAAATCCCACCCCCTCCCCTTCCCCCTCCTCTCTATTCACCGCCTTCTCCCCTTTCTCTCTCTCTCTCTCTCTCTCTAAAATAAGCGAGCACGTTCTTTTCTAACCGTTTAGAATTATTATGGCGGGGACAGGAGTGGTGGCGGTGTACGGGAACGGCGCGCTAACGGAGGCGAAGAAGTCCCCGTTCTCCGTCAAGGTCGGCCTGGCCCAGATGCTCCGCGGCGGCGTCATCATGGACGTCGTCAACGCCGAGCAGGCCCGCATCGCCGAGGAGGCGGGCGCGTGCGCCGTCATGGCGCTGGAGCGCGTCCCCGCCGACATCCGCGCTCAGGGTGGCGTCGCGCGCATGTCGGACCCGCAGCTGATTAAGGAGATCAAGAACGCCGTCACCATCCCCGTCATGGCCAAGGCCCGGATCGGACATTTCGTGGAGGCGCAGATTCTGGAGGCCATAGGGGTGGACTACGTGGACGAGAGCGAGGTCCTGACGGTTGCCGACGAGGACCACCACATCAACAAGCATAACTTCCGGATCCCTTTCGTATGCGGCTGCCGCAACCTCGGCGAGGCGCTTAGGCGCATCCGGGAGGGCGCGGCCATGATCCGGACCAAGGGGGAGGCCGGGACGGGGAATGTTGTCGAGGCGGTTCGCCACGTGAGGTCCGTGATGGGGGAGATCCGTTCCCTCCGGAACATGGATGATGATGAGGTTTTTGCCTATGCGAAGAAGCTCTCCGCGCCTTACGACCTCGTGATGCAGACCAAGCAGCTCGGGAGGCTTCCCGTCGTGCAGTTCGCGGCTGGTGGTGTGGCGACGCCGGCCGACGCGGCGCTGATGATGCAGCTTGGGTGCGACGGGGTGTTCGTCGGGTCTGGAGTGTTCAAGAGCGGGGATCCCGCGAAGAGGGCCCGCGCTATCGTGCAGGCGGTTACGCACTATAGTGACCCGGAGCTACTGGCTGACGTCAGCTGCGGGCTCGGGGAGGCCATGGTGGGTATCAACTTGAATGATAAGAAGGTGGAGAGGTTCGCTAGCCGGTCCGAGTAAAGAAGGATTGATAAGGTTGTTATGGTTGTTTCTATTTGGTGTTATTGATATGGTTGTTATGCTTATTTGCTTATATAGGTTGTGGCGAGTACTCTCTTTGTCGTCGTGACTTTAAATGGTTGTTTAATGCTGGTGGTTGGTTATTGTTAGTCTTTCGCTGCTATATTTTAGTCAAACAACTTGCTTGGTTTGAAAGGGATTAAAAAAGAGAAGAAGGAAGTACCGTATCTGTTGTAGGGAGTTTGGGGAACAAGTCCCTTCTTCTGATTTTGTCCCCTTCGAATTTGGGCCGGATGGTAATATAAATTAACTTGTCTAATCAGATTGATGCTTTTACCTCTCTCCTATGGAATTCTACCATACCCTTGTTGGATGCTGTGGAAGTTTTCGAGAAAGGAGCTTTTGTCTATATTATTCTTGATTAAGGGATTAGTATCTCGGTTTAATTCATTGTTAGTCTGAGCCTTAATGCTTTAAACGCGCAACTGTTATTTGACAAAGCATGATTCACCTCCACTGTTTCTTCATCCTTTGGTGAATTCTGTCGATAGACACACCTAACTGGACTGATCTGGTGCTATTCGGATGGCACAGGGGATATCAAATGCTATTTTCTGGTCTCGTATTGCTGCATTTAATTTCTGTGATTTTTCATGTTTGCTAGTTGCTAGTGCTTATTGACTTGGAGGGTGTGAACTCTTAACATTGACTTGAGACTGACATCAGAATCTCGCATACTCTTAATTAATGCACGTCGATCGTTGCATTCCGCCACATGCTTGCTCTGCTGAATTGCATTTTCGCTACTATTAGGTTGTGGGTGTGTATAGCTTGTCAATGCTTTTCCAACTGTGTCCTATTTTTCCTGGCGATATGACTTTTGTGCTTATTTTATTCGCATCAATTTTGTACAACTGAGAAATCTAACAAATTCTTTACTTTCTTGTTGAAGGGGGACACTCAGCGGGGCTCTTGCACTGCTTGCAAGTCAATCTCTACAAGGAACAGGGACCGTTGGCACTCTGATCCGTAGTTACTCTTTTTATCTTTGCGAATTAAACTTTCTAGGATTATTATGGTTATTAAAACTTGTCTCAGATAAACCATGTAAGGTGTTGCTGGTACATGGTTTCACTTCCTTTAGGAGTCAAATTACTTTTTTTTCTGGGGTGACTGTAAGTTTACTGGTCATGCTATTTCTGTTGCACTAGTGAAAAAAGTTTGTCCGTTGAATCGTCTTATTTCTTAGGCCAGCCACATGTTGGTGCACTGTGGTTCAAGAACCTACTAGTTCACAGCCTGGCCTGGCTTAATCACACAGTATTAGGCAAAACCCAGCTAGTTCATACGAGAAATTAGAGTTAATCATTGGGCAACTCATCAATCATTTTTGTTGCTGCACTGCCTTCGAATAAGATGATTCAACCATTCAATGATGCGTCGAGAACAATGTTCTTACTGAATCAAGGCTTCAAATCTTTCGAAATTAGTTCCAAAAATCGGTTTTGAACACTTAAAAACAGTGTTGCCCCTTGACTGGTAGGCCAAAGCCAAAATTACAAAACCGGAAGTTATCCCACAATAGATCGTTGCAATTGTCCAACATAGGAAGGCAAAATTTTTTGTCTCCAGCCCAACAGAGAGCCCACAAACGAGAAAGGAGGGATAGAGCTAGGGATGGCAAAAAGATTCAGACTCTGTGGATTAGACCCTTATCCTATCCAGTGGGTCTTAGGATCCATGGGTCATGGATAGGGTATGGGTTTGTGTATGTGGATTTTAATAGGGTCTGGATTGGATCGATTTAAACCCAGACCCTACCCATAGACCCATTTGTTAGACCCTATCCATATATCCATTAGTTAGATTCTACTTAGACCCTAGTTAGTTTATTATGAAAATAATTATAATGCATATATAAGTTAACTAAAAAAATTCTGACACCTAATTAGATAAACATGAATATGACTATTTCGTGAGGAGCAAGAAGAAACTCAAGAGTTCAGTGAGCAAATCTGAATTAGATCATTACTTGGAAGAGTTTGTTTTACCTAGAGCGGAGAACTTTGACATATTAAGTTGGTGACAAAATAATGGGCTCAAGTATCCCACATTGCAAATCATTGCTCGAGATGTGCTATGTATTCTAGTGTCCTGTGTTGCCTTAGAGTCTGCTTTTAGCACAGGAGGTAGGGTGGTAAGCGCTCATCGTAATCGTTTGCATCTGGAGACTTTGGAAGCTTTAATGTGTTTGCAAAATTGGTTGCATGAGACCATAAAAAAAGTAATTTGATAATGATATATTTTATTAAGTTTGTGATTTAAAATAATGTGCTTAAGTTTAATATCTTATTTTACTCGATAGATTTAATAGAATGTGCAAATATTATAGAATATGCTTCAGTTATTGACGATGTCGACAGTGAAATTTCATGTATATATAATATTAATTTTTTATATTAAAATATCAAATTTTAAATAACTAATTAAGTAATTAAATTTGATATTCAGATGCAAAAGAAATCTAGAAGAATTAAATTACATGAACAAGATGGGAGCAAGAAGATAATCACAAAGACTTATTCAAAAGTCACATGGACAAGAAATTATTTTGTTTTCGAACTTTATATTTAATACTTATAAGTTTATTGATAACTTGTGAACCATATTTATTTAGTTGGTTGAAATGCTACTATTTTATTTAAATTTAGTTTGATACTATTTTTTTATTATATAAACTTTATTTTTTTCTTATTTTTTATGTATCATATTAAAATTTTAAAAAAATATGGTGTAAAGTAGCGGGTCCATGGATAGGGCATGGATCTTTGATTAGACCTTAGGGTCTGGGTCCGGGTCTTTCTAAAAGATATCCATAGGGTCGTGGGTATGGTATAGATCCAACTAAAAAAACTAGGGTATGGGTTGAATACTATCAATATCCTACCTTACCCATTGCCATCCCTAGATAGAGCACAGATTTTTTTATTTTTTTACTTTCCTTGTTTGGGTTTTTCTCGATTAAGGAGTTAAAATATTATAACTCAATGCCAATTCGATTTGATACATTTTAAATCTTACTACTGACATAAAAAAGATTCACAATATTGTTGTTTACATTACCGAATGTCTAAAAATCTGCCTAATAAGTAATAATCTCGATTTGGTTAGATCTCATGAGAGACGGTAGAATTGTACGTTCCAAGCTGGAATTGTCAAATAATAAACCGACCTCCGTCCCGTAATCTCGAGTAAACGACCCCACCCCAACCGAGCAGCTTCTGCAACCTCTCCTCCGCCGCCGCAAAATAAAAACCAAAGGAAGAGAGCGAGAGAGTTAAGAGAGAGCACCAAAAAGTTTTGGGAAAGAAAGAAAAAAGAAAAAAAAAGAGAAAATAAATAAAAATGGGAGTGGATTACTACAAGGTGCTACAGGTAGATAGGAGCGCAAAGGATGACGATCTGAAAAAGGCGTATCGGAAGCTGGCCATGAAGTGGCATCCCGACAAGAACCCTAACAACAAAAAAGACGCCGAAGCCAAATTCAAGCAAATCTCCGAAGCCTACGACGTACTTTTCCCATTTTACCCCTACCCCTATTCCCCGTTTTCTTTCTTTGTCTTTTCTTTTTTTTATTATAAAGATTGGGTTTCTTGCTTCTTTTAATTCAGGTGCTGAGCGATCCGCAGAAGCGGGCAGTCTATGATCAGTACGGAGAGGAGGGGCTCAAGGGGCAGGTTCCCCCGCCTGGTGCCGGCGGCTTCGACGGCGGCGGTTACATGCCCTCTGGCGGGGGTGGTTCTTTTCGGTTTAACCCTAGGAGTGCCGACGACATATTCTCCGAGTTTTTTGGGTTTTCGAGCCCCTTCTCCGACATGGGAGGGGCCGGGAGGGCTGGTGCGTCGGGGTTCCCACGCGGGGTTTTTGGGGATGATATATTCTCGTCGTTTAGGGCTGCTTCTGGCGGCGGGGAGGGGTCCACTGTGGTTAGGAAGGCAGCAGCCATCGAGAGGACGCTGCCTTGCAGTTTGGAGGACTTATTCAAGGGTACCACTAAGAAGATGAAGATCTCTAGGGAAGTCATCGATTCTTCCGGGTCAGTTTTTGTGTTTTGGATAAGTAATTTTCGTAACTGAGCTGATTTTGTGTTGTATCCGGTTGTATGCTGCTACATTTTGATGCGGTTTTGATTGACCTTTGATGTGGGCGTCCTGAGGGGATATGACTGCTTTGGAAACTAACTGTGGCCCTAGTGTTGTGCTCTAGTCTTAGATCTTAGTGGACCTAGCCTTTTGTTGTTTGATTTGCTATCCCGTTGAGCTTGTTTAGAAATTGCTCGGTGAGGCTGACTGAATTTAGTCCATGGAGTTCTTAAAACTGAAAGGTTCCGATAAATGCGAGGGAGAAGTTGTTGATTAGTGTGCATAGGGAAAAGCTTTACTGTTTTTGTCGATATGGCCTTGCGTGGCTTGTTTTTGGATATGGGAACAAGGTTTTATGTCCTCCTTAAAAGGGACTAAGCTTCAACCTGTCCAAAAGAGCCACGGGTTTGCTATTCATCAAAAAAGCATACTGTGCTGGTTCTTTGTCCTTCATGGTCTGGGATGTGAATTAGCCTCAACATGGATGATTTTGTACAATACTGATTGCTACTCCCTGAGTCTTAGCTCGGAAATATCGGACCCCTGAATATTGTTCCTAAAACTAAATTAGGTGTATCACGGTTACATGTTATCAACCGTTGTCTTTGCTGCTAAGTTTTGAGAATCATCATCTCCTTGTTAGTTTTTGCATTTAACTTTTTGATGCTTTGATCTTGAGAACCCTCTTTTCCGTAGAAGAGTAATATGCATATCAGCATATGGCTGTTTCAGGGTTTTGATCTATGGCTGAGCCTCTCTGTCTGATTAATTGCTGGATTTCTGTTTGTTTGAGTTCATTACTTGTTTCCAAACTTGTTTCTTGGAAGTACTATTCTCTCCGGACAGCCATACATAAGGTTATTTGTTTAATTTCCGTTATTAATATGTGAAACTTGAGTGTTTCTGGTCTTGTTAACGTTCGTGCAGGAGATCTAGCACCGTGGAAGAAATACTCACAATTGAGATTAAGCCTGGCTGGAAAAAAGGAACAAAGATCACTTTTCCAGAGAAGGGAAATGAGCAGCGAGGTGTTATACCATCAGACCTAGTCTTTATCATTGACGAGAAGCCGCACAGTGTGTTTAAGAGGGAGGGCAATGATCTTGTAGCCACCTTGAAGGTCACTCTGGTGGAGGCTCTGACAGGTTATACGGCACAGATAACAACACTCGATGGACGGAATCTAACCATCCCAATCAACTCCATCATAAGTCCCAGCTACGAAGAAGTGGTAAAAGGGGAAGGGATGCCTATACCCAAGGAACCTTCTAAGAGAGGGAACTTGAGGATTAAGTTTAACATCAAGTTTCCAAGCAAGCTATCCGTGGAGCAGAAAACTGGAATCAAGCGGTTGATATCTAACGACAGCAAAGTGTGAAGGTTCCTCGTCTTCCTATCCTCCGAATTTCCGTAGCTCGGATTGGTTCTTTCATCTGGTTTAACATCTCAAAGAATCTTAGAATCGTCTTGAAGCTTGTTTAGTAGTTGTATATTTGTTTTGCAGGTTTCTGTGACTGTATTTGCAGGTTCCCCTATGTTTAAACCTGGAGTCCGCCTAAAAGAGGGTAATAATGATTTGACAAATGCGATTCATTCAAGTTCAACTCAATTAATTTTTCCAGCTAGTAAATAAAATAGTTTCCATCCACTGCCGTTGACATCTAGCTGCTATAATTCTAAATTTGATATTCTCTACAGTCTAACTCGACTAGAACTCAAAACTATTCTACTCGTATTCGATTATTTGGTAATAGTTATAACCTCAACTCGAATATGAATCAATCAAGCAAATCACAAATCACGTCTCCTGAAATTCTTCACACAGTCGTAGTCCTTGGACTAGATATACTTGTATACTTGTTCTTTAGTAAATTTCCATATGCCTGTCTTATTCCTGACAAGAGCAAATGGTAAGAACATAATACAAACAACGCAACTCAAATCTCTGACGCATAATGAGACCAATGATTGTAACCTTGTACTTGTACGAGGGGAAGGGTGTCTATTGGTCTTTTGTGGATTGGCGTCGTTTGATGCTGTCCTATTCTACGTTGTCATTGACTTGCTGTATCCGTATTAAGCTTCAATGAAGTATGTTTTTCCCGGAAAAAAAAAAGGCTCCGACGCATAATCTATTGAACGATCCTCGTCAGTTTTCCTTGCTTGTCGGGAATGGGCCCCACTGTCTCTATTATTCTCCTTAGTTTGTCTTTTTGCATCTCCTTCCTCAGGAAGTTGTTGGTCGTACTTAGTTTCTCTTTTTGCATCTCTTTCCTCAGGAAGTTGTTGGTCGTACTCTTTCCCATACTATACTAAAAAGGTAGTTGGAATTTTCTCTTCTACGTCAAATTTTTTTGGGTGAATTTTTAAATTTTTAGTTTATTGGGTTTAAGTTTTTGAGGTTTTAGACAATTTTAAACTTTGTTTTTACTTCTAAAAAATATTTTTTTCTAATTACAAGAAGTGATATTTGTTCCACGTCAAATTTAGTAACGTAAAGGGTTTTATTCTCAAGAGAAGCCTTTAGTTAACGGCTGACTCACGAAGTGACAATAAAGCCTTTCAAAAAATAAAAAAAACTTCCAATTATTGGACACTCCCTTTTGCTTCTTGCAAGTCCTCTCTCTCTCTTTCTTTATTATATATATATATACACACATATATTACCATTCTTTTCCCTCACAAACCATAAAGATCCCTCTTTTATTACCAGAGCAAGCTACTTGCTAATCAGAAACATGGCAAAAATTAACGGCAAACAGGCGGACGCCATATTCTCGGAGTTCTTTGGAGGAATGGATCTGGGAGGAGGGCAGGGGTCAAGAGCCGTCCCGGTGCAGCCCGACAATATATTCTCGCATCACTTTGTCGGTAGTGGCGGAGATTCAGGGTCGAGCACTGTTCGAAAGGGGACGGCAATAGAGAGGACGCTGCCTTGCAGCTTGGAGGACTTGTACAAGGGAACCACTAAGAAGATGAAGATTTCTAGGGAAGTTGTGGATCCCTCTACTGGGTGGGCAAGCATTATTGCAGTTTTCTTGTCTAACCAACTTACATCACACGTTCATTAGGCTAACTAATTTCTATCTGATGTCTGTGTACAGGAGACTTAAGGCGGTGGAGGAGATCATTTCGATCGAGATCAAGCGTGGCTGGAAGAAAGGCACAAGGATCACATTTCCAGGGAAAGGAAACGAACGAGGCGGTCCGGCTGTGGACCTGGTCTTCATCATTGATGAGAAGCCACATGGCGTGTTCGCGAGGGACGGGAACGATCTCATCGTCAACCTTAATGTATCTCTGGTAGATGCTCTATCAGGTTACAGAGCACAAATCACTTCGCTTGATGATCGGGTTCTTAACGTCGCCTTAGACTCCGTCATTAGTCCTGGTTGCGAAAAGGTTGTCAAAGGGGAAGGTATGCCTATCCAAAGGGAGGTTTCCAAGAAAGGGGACTTGAGGATCAAGTTCAGTGTCAAGTTCCCTAACATGCTTACTGCAGAGGAGAAATCAATGATCCGGCGAGCGATACCCTCTTCCAGGTTTCTGTAATCTTGCATATTTTCTGTTGGTTTATTGCAGAAAAGAATCTGCCCCCTGTAAATTCTGCAGATTCTGCTTGATTAATGCAAGTCTTATGCATATATGTGTCAGGATTTTTGCACTACGCAATTCATTTGCTTGCTGCTTCTTTTAGAGTATTTTTTTTTCTCTGCTGCTTGACCTCTAATGTACATTAGACGGAAACGAAATAATGTTGAACCAGAACGAACTACTGGTTAACCAACTGAAGGTTTCACGGGGCGAAATCGGACCGTGGTTGGGGACTAAGCAACAACTCTACTATATCTGGTCCATGGTTGACTTATTATTAGATTTAAGTTCAACAGGGGGACGTGCCCCACGCGCAGGGTGATTGACACGCATTATGCCTTTGTGTCACGCTGGTTCCTGGTGAGTGTTAGTGTTACGTGGTCTGGTTGGTTCACGTAGCAAATTTTGTCACATATTTTTTTAAATTTTTTTTAAAAATATATTTTTTAGAATTTTTTAAATACCATTTTACACTATTAATATATTTTTAATAATTTTATAAAATTATTGTATTCAATAATTCAATTGATGTAGTTCAGAAATTCCGTAAAATTTATATGAAAAAAATTATTTCAACATTCTATAAATAAAGATTATTATCCTTTCGTTTTTCACAACAATTCATTATCACTCTCATCGTCTTGCTATAATAATCTCATATATATAAAATGATCTTTATTATAGTTTTCTATGGATCATACTTTCCAAATTTTTGAATCTAATTCTAATTTTAGTTCAAATTCAAATTTTAATTTTAATAATTTTATTAAAAAAAGTAATAATAACATGTATCATATTGCATAATAGGATAGTTGAAGATGAATGAGATGAATATTGACTTTAACCATTTTTTAACAACATACCCAACGTCAACAATAACTCCCCCACTTTGTATATTTTACTCAACGCATCACATCCTTATCAAACTTTATACTATAAATACACAATTTTACAACAGAGAAACTCATATTTGACAAAAATTTAGTAGTTGTAGTTGATTATGTAATTTGTAATTATCTATAAATTTTTCAATTTTGTAGTTAATTATGTAATTTGTAACTCCATGTATTTGAAATTCGAATTATTATAAGTATTTTTGTTTTTCACAAAATGATTATTTTTGGTTAATTCAAAATTAGTTACAATATTTTTTAATTTGTTCAAAATCAAATTCAAATTTATTACAGTTAACTATACTAAAAAAATTAAAATTAACATAGAAGTAGTGTAATGAAGGATGTCTTAACCGTGTGAGAAAAGTTTACTCGCACGAACTGCCGTTACATAACTGTAGGGGAGGCAATGCCCCAACCGATGCTCCACATGTTCCTAGAAAACTCAAACCAATGTCAGCATATGTTGCCGAGGGGGCACATATACCAGAAAAAGTCTAAACCATCGATGGTTGACTTAGATTCGATTGGAGGAGCTTATGTATGCCGTACCAAGTAAACGATGGAAACTGTCAGGAACGTGCCCAACGCTCAGATATTAAAACCTATCTTCTCTTCCAACAAGTCTCTCCTTTTATAAACGAAGCGATCAAGTAACTTGTTAACAAGTACTTGGGATCAATCATGACCAACCTGGAGAGACGAAGCAGCGAAGGCGGTATGTTCGGGAAGTTCTTTGGATGTTTGGGACTGAGGAAGGTGCCGGAAACAGAGACGACGCTCTCTTGCAGCTTGGAGAACTTGTACAAAGGGACCACAAAGAACCTGAAGATGTCTTGGACGGAAATCATTCCCACTGGTGGATACGTAGAAGCGTATGTAACGTCTTTTGTTATAGTAAGTGGCTGAAATTATTTCTACTCTTTGGTTATCTTA
>SOPF01027797.1:41790-80293 GCA_012979155.1 Hypericum perforatum
TTTGGTATCCTTCAGATCTATTCTGGTTTTTCACTTATATACTAACATCTTTTTCATACGTTTATAACTTCAGTCGTTTGCTTGTTGATACACAATGTTAATGTCATGTATAATAGACATCGTACAAAGGAAGCGATCGATAGTTCCGATCGAGATCAAGCCTGGCTGGAAGAAAGGAACGAGAATTACTCTCCCATGGAGAGGCACGAACATGGTCTTCGTCGTCGAGGAGCAACCACACGAGGTGTTTGAGAGGGACGGCGACGATCTCATCGTCATTGTCACTGTCCCTCTGGTCGATGCTCTGACCGGTTACAGACAACAGATCACGACACTTGACGGTCGGGTTCTTCACGTCATCATAGACTCCGTGATTAGTCCCGGTCACGAAGAGGTGGTCAAAGGAGAAGGAATGCCTATTCCAGGGGACATTTCCATGAAAGGGGACCTGATCACCAAGTTCAATGTCAAGTTTCCTAACATGATTAATGCAAAGCAGAAATCTGCAATCAAGAAAGCTTTACCGTCTTTCCGATTTCCTTGAGACGTTCTTAGTTGTTGCTTTACTGCTTCAAAAGAGTTGTTTTTTCAGAGTTCTCCTAATAACTGCATTGAGGTTGTGCATAAATTTCATAGATTAAACAATTGTAAGGTCAATCTAAGTTCGAGTATTTATCCATCGTAAACAAGTTTTACAGTAATTTTTGTTCAAATTTTCTTATGACTTTCAAGAATCTTTGGACTCAACCCACGTCTTATTAGCATCTAGTCACAGCTGTGAATACCATTACATAATTTTCATTTTTAAGTTTATGAAAATAAAGAAAAAATGTATGTAATCACGACATCAGGTCTGATCTGATCACTTCGAAGTAATAGATTTTTGGTGTATTGAAGAAAAACTATGGTGTAACTAATTGCGGGGTTTTGGGTGTTGTACTAGATAACATTTATTATTGCGCTGCTTTGATATCCGACTATCTCGTACCATTGATATTGTACTTTTGTGCAATTAGTGTAAAGTTTTCTGGTCTTCTTAATGGAAAGTAACAATTTTTTGGGTGTTGTACTAATAACATTTATTATTGCGTGGTTTCGATAATGGACTATCTCGTACCATTGTTGTAATTTTGTATAATTACTGTAAAGTATTCTGGTCTTCCTAATGGAAAGTAATACAAAATAGACTACTAGAAATCGTTTTACTAGTTATAAGTTAGTTTCAGAAGGCACAAAACAATCAATATGGAATTTTCAAGGGCTGCGTTTATTTACGCACCTGCGCCATATAAGTAGAATGCTATATATCTCCAATAAAATTACAGACTTAGGATATCGGTTATGGAGATTATATTTGGTATCAGATCAATTGATGATGTGAAACTTGTGATTCATTGCCTATCCCATATATCATAGAACATTGGCAAAAATGAAAAAAATTATTACAAATTTTATTTTGATGAATTTTGTTTGAAAGGACGTATTATTACTATGAAAATTTCCATAGCCCCTAATTAAAAAACTCACATGGCAACCGTTCGGCTATTGCGACTCACCGTCCGAAATAATAATGGTGATATCGTTAAGATAGTAAATTTTTTCTGTTTTGCACTTCTTCCTCTCTAAATCTTTAAAATAATGCTTGTATCGTTAAGATAGTAATTTTTTTCAAGTAACCAATGAACAGGGAGAATGAGCCAGGCAGGCAACCTCACGGTGATAACAACAACGAAGTTCAAGTTTAAGACAGCATCCTATCAGCTGTATTTACCATCAGCTGTATGTAAAGTACCAACTAAAGATATGGGTTATTCCGACAACAAAAGACATTACCTGGCATCTTCCAGTTCTTAGTTCTCATCGCTCAAGGTAACGTTTCCTATGAGCTTACAGTTGTACTTTGTCCTCCTCGTCCTCTATTGCCACTACCACTATAACCTTAATTACCTTTTAATTAAAGAGAGCGGGGCAGTTGCAAACCTGCATTGCCACCCCTTGCAGCTATCCATCGTCGCCACCGAAAGATGGGCCCGGCCCGATCGGCTAGCAGCGGGAAGGAGCGGCTCCGGTGGACACAGGAGCTCCATGACCGGTTCGAAGAGGCGGTGAATCATCTTGGTGGACCTGATAGTACGTTATGATTACTTTAGTTACTTGGTCTTTTTAATCTTCACTGTTAAGTGTTCTACCTATACCGTGTTTATTCAAGTTCATTCTTTTTTTTTATAAGTAAAAGATTTTATTACCCACCAAAGAAATTACACCAAAGGTGCACAAAGTGCATTACACCAAAAGTGTCGAAAGACACAAACGCCTAAAGATTACACCAAAGGTGCACAATCGCACTACCTCCAAGCAACGCCTAAAGCCCAATGCGACCAAGCCTACGCCTTAAACTGTTGGATGATCTCAGAGGGATCGCCCTCCCAAAAGCATCCGAGTTTTTGCGCTAAATCCCATGCCTCGACAGCCTGCTCCTCCAACCGAGCGTCATTTACGTCCGGGGGCTCAGGGCTTGACTTCCCTATAGCTCGAGCAGGAGAAGCTACCTTAATCTTATGCCCGGGTCTCCGCATCAGAGCAACTGCTTTGTGCGTGGATTTTCGAGACCTCGAGCTTGATCTCGTTGGCACCACACATCTTCCTTTGCCTCTGGACTCCGTCGAAGTTTGAGTTTCAGTCTCAAACAAAACAGGTAAAGCACCTATTTCATGAGCAGACTGATCAGTACCAGCAACAACATTCGTAACGGCCTCAAAAACATCCTCCTCCGAAACACATGCTAATGCATTCATAGCACTCTTTTCGACATCGCTCTCCTGCATTTTTGCGGTATGGATCCCCACCTCAACATCTACCAAAATAGCAGGAGAGGCATCCACCATCGCCACTGGTGCCAAGTAACCAAGAACTTCACCACAACCTGCTCCCACATTTGAAACAACCTCCTCTGTAGCGTAAGCTGTATCGACAGTGACATCCTCCCTGACAACATCCTTCACCCTGTCCAACTGCTTCCCACCAACACTGCCACTTGGAGGGAGCCGACCCTCAGATTCTTCAACTCCTTCACAGGTCCGCTGGGGGCCGTCTGGCAGAACTATTTCCCCCTCTGTAACCTCCTCACTCGACACCTTCTCTGCTCTGAAAGTCGGCGAGAGCTCTAAGTCTGCACTAATTGATGGCAGGGGTGTTTGAACCACAACCAAAACTCTGCCAACACCTACCAAAGCAGGAGTCCCTGCAACGTGGGGACAAGGGCTAGCAGAAGACAAAGTCTGACAACCGACGGCAGCAAGGAGAAAACTAGACCATAAATCCACGAACAGAGTATATTGAAGTTCATTCTAATATTTACAAGTTACAAATATAAGTGCTTACGAACTTTTTATTATGATCAGGGGCAACACCAAAGAGTATATTGAAGGCTATGAGCGTCCCTGCACTAACAATCTACCATGTTAAGAGCCACTTGCAGGTTCGTCATATTCTAATTTTGGTATATATCCTTTCGTTATCCGGAATCGAGTACGATTTAGAGAACAAAATTTCCAATAAATAGTCGGACCAAATATCTGTATTTTTTGTATTGCTGATGCTAATTCACTTGCTGTATACCTCCTCTTTATTGAAATTTCAGAAATACAGGATATCAAAATTCATCCCAGAAGGAGGCCCAGGTAACTTCCAATTCTTACCGGCCGGTCCTGCGTAATTAAATTTTTTCGGCCGAGATGAGGAACTAATTAATGAATTAGCAACAATACATATCATAGCCATGGAACTTAAATTCCATGACGATTGTAGGTATCCCATATTAAACATAATTATGTTATCTTATTAGCTAAACAAAGATAATTGGTTCAATGACATAACTATCTTGGATTTAAGTTTTAGAATAGAATTAAATCATTTGAAGAATCATCTTTAAATAAGTCAATAATATTTGACTCTGAATAAGAGAAAAAAATCAATTAGCTACAATACATATCGTAGACAAAGAACTTAATTTGCTTGACGAATGACGATTGTCCCATATAAAACATGATCATATGTTATTTACCTGCGCGCAGGCGGCAAGTTCGAGAAAAGAAATATTTCCGAACTTCTACCAAACTTCAGTACAACATCGTAAGTTGCCTTAATTACGATTATCGATCTCTGTCATCAGTGGAAGTTTGTCTAGATCTGAACTTCCTTCTATAGAATTGGAATTCATTTGAAACTTTTGGAAAAAAATCCAATGCCCTAATGTTCTGTAATTAAGTTGTGATCAATCTATGTACTATTTGCAGAGGTGCCCAACTAAGTGAAGCGTTACAGATGCAAAGAGAAGTAGAGAAGAGGATGAGCGATCAGTCTGAGGTAATAACATTTCTGCTTTCTCTTTTGCACTAGTATGAAAATTTATTGTCAGCAGTTATTTTCGAAAGTAAAAATTTTATTTATAAAATCATATAAGATCTACAATACTTTGTGATGAGAATTTTGCATTCTTAACTGGAATTGTCATAAGTTTGTTCATAAGTTTTGATAATCTATTAGTTCGTTCAAAATAAAATTTTAATATGTTATCGAATTTGATTAATCTTATAATCTATTTTTGAATTATATCTGGATGATGACATTAATATATTTATCTTGTATTCTATTGAGTAAATCTTAATCCACTCTTGGGTTGGATAAAAATTTGACACAATATATTACATAATGAAAATCATGTGCGAAAATTTCGTTTAAACAAATTCGGAGTGTACAGGTAATCTGTTTCAAATGTTTAGACCTCGCCATACAAATTGATATGGAAAGCTTGGTATCTAATTGAAGGTCCAAAGAAGTCTGAAGCTTAAAATTGAAGCCCAATCAAGATTCATGGATAGGATTGTGGAGGAACAAAAGCACAGAGCCACTATACACAAACCAACAAGGTCATTCTCTCCCAATTCGCTGCCTTCCCTCTACGACTCCTCAGAATCCAACGGCAAGGATCTGGAATCCGATTCCGAAGGTGACAGGACCGAAATCCAATCTCAAGAGCACAACTTCCATGTCCTGAATTGCAAAAAGCTCAGAAGTATAGGTACCAATTTGGAAATTGACTCCGCCTTCTCCCACGCCTACAAGCTCGAAGCTGCTGCTTGCAACAATGGTGCCATTATAAATCCGCACTTGATGCCCCTGCAAAAGGAAGCGAGATTTGCGCACCCGATCAATGACGTCAGCAATTTATCGTGGAATTTTTCGCTTCCAGTACCTAACACTTTTTACTAGCAGGAATTTACCAATAAAGCGATCAGTAGAATAAGCTCGTAAATGTCATCAGAAATGTTTGGTTGCTTTCAAGGTCCTTCAGTTGCAAGTTAGCTGCGTCTGAAGAATGTGAAAACAATCAAACATTTCTAATATTTGCATGTGTGTGTGATATATATGCTTGTGCTATGTAAATGCTGAAATAAAAATAATGTAATAAGAGAATAGTTTATCTTATACCTTTCCTCACGAGTATGATTGATTGAGTGTAATAAGAGAATAGTTTATCTTATTGTTGTAGCGTAAAATTAATTCGCGGATTTTCTGACCAGTTTTAGTAAAAAATCCGTAACTAACTGCTCAAATATCGGATTGAGGTGATTTCAAAAGCTACAGAAAGATAAGAGATAAATCTACAACTTTGTAGTTTATCACTTTTCCAAATTCGGAGCAGAAAGAGGTCATAATCAGCTTGGAAGTTTTGGGCATTTAGTTTTTCATATCTGAGGCCGGAGATAATTTAGGTTTTTTGTACTGAACGGCCTAGAGTTTTTGGTATTGGGCTAGGGCTAGTTTTTTCTATATAATGACAGCCTTGACGTAGAAGAAAAGGGACCCCAACAACACAACACAACACATCAAATCTCTTATCAAAGCTTCGGCTTTTTATCTTAGCGTAGGGTAGATGTAGCTTTTATCGTTTATGTTATCCTCTTGTCCTCCTCCTCTATATTTTCAATAAAGTTCTTGCTCTTCCACCAATTCTTTTCTTATCTACCAAGTCAGATTTATATATCTTCTCTTCGTTTTTCCCATATTTCTTCCATCTTTGCCTACTCGTTTGAATCACATCTTGGGACGACCACTCCAGATCCGTCTTTAGATCGTTTTCGACGTTCTAACATATTTATTTTGTTTGTGCAACACTTATACAATTTTATATTATTTTTTTATATTACCATTTTTTAGTTATATTATGTCTCAGGGTATTTGTTTGACTTGGTTATTCCAAGAGTCTGTTTTGAACATAAATTTCTTGGGAAATATAATTCTGCTTTGTGAATTTTGTTTTGAGTAGTCAATTTGGAAATGAAATTATATTTTCACAAAATTGAAGAAACTTTAATTTCAAACGGCCATATGAAGTCGGCAATATATAAGATGCAATGCTTAACACGTTTGGGAAAGTGGTGGTTGAAGTTTTCGAATGGCTGTTCCCATTCCAAGGAAAAAAAGATGGAGTGGTGCGATACTTCAGGTTCATTTTTCGGAAAAGGAAAAACAGACAGCACGAATGATTTATAAAAGGGTAAATTACTCTCTCGTCCCTCTTCTTTGCTTAAATTACTATTTTTTCCTTTCGTCCTCCAGATTTGATTTAATAGCACTCTAAGGTCCCTGGTGCCGGAATCGAAAAAAAACTCCGGCGACCGGGGACCTAAAATGACCAAATTGTCCCTCCCTCTTCCTCCATATCGACGTGGAGAACCGGAGAAGGAAGAGAAGTTAGAGAAGGAAGATGAGTGGAGGGAGAGGGAGGGGCAATTTGGTCATTTTAGGTCTCCGATCGCCGGAGTTTTTCTCCGATTCCGGCATCAGGGACCTTAGAGTGCTATTAAATCAAATCTGGAGGACGAAATCATCATTTTTGAAACAGTAGGGAAAAAATAGTAATTTAAGCAAAAGAGAGGGACCGGAGGGCAATTTACTCTTTATAAAATGGTGTAAATGTTTACAAAAATAGGCATAAACATCAAGAAGAAAAGTACTCTTCAACACAAAATCTGTATGTAAACTTATTCATATAAGTGAATTTAAGCAATTATTAAATTTATTATTTTGTTAAAGGGGACTTAATTCGAGTAAAAAAATTATTCAGCTCCGGAAGCTACACCAAGTAACCCATGTTCACAAGCGCGTGCTTTTGGGTACTCGTTCACTCCTAGTTATTATTTGCCTAATAATCCCGTGGCTGCACTTTTTAAGATAATTTTTTTAAAGAAATTATAATTTAAATCTTGAACATTCATTAAATTATTTAGTTATTGTATCGTTAGGCTAAATGTGTTTTGATAGCCGGCTTGCTTGCAAACTGATGTTAAAGGTTTGGCCACATTATCATGATGCCAAGCCTTTTTGCTATATCTCAAACTTCCATAGTATGTGTTCAATTGTATTAGAGAAGAGTAAGGTGGGGTAAGGAACGGCAGAGTTCAGACCACAACGAATCTATTATAAAAAATGATAAATTGTCCTAGCTTTCTCCTCCACGGTTCCACCCTCCAAATTTTGAAGAGCTACCAATTTGAAAACTTAAATATCTTATTAGTTAGTTAGACCCTTAGTATCTTCTAAAAGTAACGTCCTAGTCGCAATATGTAACATAATTGCATATGCTTTTGTATGCCCACACCACCACCGCTTTTTGATTTACATTTATATATCATACACCAAGTTCGGGTCGTTGAAACGGACTATTAAAAAGTTGTGAGCCTGTGACTCGAAATAAACGTGCGCTTGTATATAGATTCGCCGATATCGGATGCTTTCACATTAGGTAGAAATAGTAGGGGTTCATTTTCAATTGTAAACTTTCTTCCGTATGTGTCACGTTATCTTCTTTTTAATTTCAGTTGGTTGCTTTCAAGTAACGACTAAAGGTCATAATATAGCCAATTTAAGGACACCGATAAACACTTTTCAATTCAGCCTCTCACGTAATGATATATCTCGGAGAAAAAATAGGACTCGTGATTGGTTTGTTTCAGTAAACCATATTTCCTAAAATATGGTCGTGTGATCTTGATTTATAAATTAAAGGTGGCAATTATGGCACGTATATTTGAAAATTTCTAACATAATATTAGAATGAATTATTAATACTAGATTTGTAACTTGATATTTGTCAATATGCAACCCTATTGTCATAACGTATTGGCAAAATTAAGTAGGTGGAAAATTTTATTCAATAAACTTTGTTTTAGGAGTGCGTGAGATCACATAACTAGTTATGACTATAATAGATTTGTTTATAAATGTTAAAAAATTAATAATTAAGTATCTTAAAATATTGGTTTAAATATCAAAATTTTAATATTTCTATCCAATTACTATTTTCAAATATATCACAAAATGTCCCTCAACTTCAAAATTTCGTGGTAGGGATTAATGTAGATTCAATCTACTTATAAAATAAATTACTACAACTGACAATTTTAGCAATTCTTATCGAGTGAATTATTGCTAGATGATCACTCATGGACAGCGACGGGATCTAAATCCAGTTGACGAGTAGTTGTCATCGTCCCCATTGTATAATCGCTCATTGAAAGCGTGTCGCGACCTTCCTGTGCTACCAATCTGACAATATCGCCGACATCAATTTGTTAGCCACTATAGTTTCCTCTCTGATGGCGGCGTTTTTTTTTTTGTTAATGTCGATTTTCCTATAGAAGGGGAACGCCAAACGAGTATATATTTATAAAAGCAGAAGTCGCGGCAATCAATTTCTTGCTCTAAGTTTATGTCGACTGTACCTAATTCAACTTGATTTTTTCATCCGAATATACAATATATCGATTAATCCACATTGAAATACTAACAAAAGTTTGAGATAATTACTAAGAGTAAGCTGTAGGAGAAATTTACAAATTGGTACATAACAATAATTAATTTTTTATTGATATAAATAGTATATCATGTTTAGCAAACGTGAAGCGCAGAAAATAAATGTACCATCCTTATTGGCACACGTGAACATTAATTCACGTGTGTCTAGTGAAAACAAACTATTATATTTGGCTCTTGACCAATATAATAAAAAACTATTAAATTTGGCTAAAAGCAACGGCCTACTGCTTGGTACAAGTAGACATAATTGAGTTTTTTTCTTTAATTGGTAGAGCACCTCCTTCATCTTTTTCGGAAAAGAGAACTCCTTCACACGGATCGCACGATAACTTGTCTCAAACCGGAATGAGCGTTGAATGTAGGAAACTAAAGCGAAGTGGAATATTTCCCTACCTTCATGCGATTGATGAAATGAAACTCTCGTCAGTTTCGTGAAATAATTGTAGGTGTTGGTTTGGATTGGTCGGCTCTTGCTAAACAATGAGTTTGAGCCTGATAGATTGCATACTGGTTCACACATCGGTGATTCAACTTGCCCTAAGGTCGGGGCCGAGCCCCCGTCCGGGTTGCGCATTTTTTCTATTAATATTTGGTGGGATCATTATAATTGTGCACATGGAAAATAGTGGAGAAATATTAACTTGATAAAGCCCTTAAATGTAGTGTTTTTGACGAACCACGATAACAAATGTGATTTGGTCTAACATTACAAAGTGCGTACAATTCGACGAAAAAGTTAAAGAATTAAATTATGACAATGTATAATTTGGTGGAAATAATATATTTTTACAAAAAAAATAAATATTGATGTGGCTCGTCCAAATATCATGTCATTAATAAGCGAATGTTATCATAGAACAATAATTTTTTGGATTTTATTATAACTTCATAGTTACACACATTTAGATCAAATAATTTTTTGGGTAATACTAAAATCGGTAGTGTGCTGAAAAGTCTTGGCGTGCTGGAGATTCTCCGTGTTGCAAGGTTTTTTTTTTACATGAACCAAAAAAATTGGTTATTATTACATGCAACTAGGTGTCACTGGGACCTACTTTCCTCTTACAATCAAACCGTGAGATCAACTACCAACGGCCTTTTCAGATTCGATTTCTTGTTTGTCACAGAGACCTTTTCTCCTAATGCTGAGCCTATACTCGTTGAATGTCATTGGTTGATATTTCGCCGGACGTTCCTGATTGACAAGTTGGTCGGAAGGCTGAATGGTCAAATCACCCTTGGGGTTGTAGAAGAAAGCAAGAGACAGCCGCTCTTGGTTGGAATTCACAATCACCCTGTGCTCCACGCTCTTGTATATTCCATTGCTTAATATCTGTACAACAAATTTGGATACTTAGATAAATACACCGAATTAGGGCGACATCTGTGACAAAAAGTATAGAAAGTTAACGTATCTCTTTAAAATAATATAGTTGAGACAAAAAAATTATCAACAAATTTTTTGAGTTTGAATGTATATTTGTAAAAATGTATGTGTGTATTTAAAGTATCACTTTATGTAAACTGAACTTTTTGAAAAAAATATTAGTTATTATTATAAAAATTATGAAACTATATGTTAGCCCAAGTTTGAGACAGAAACATATTATCAATTTAGAAAGAAATCACTTTAACTTCGGATAGTAACATTTTAGAGATATTTATTTAACTTTAAGATAGCCAATTAACTACCTGAATTTGGTCGCCTATGTTGATAATGAAGGCATTAGGGGTTGGGTTAATAGTGACCCAGTTGTCCCCTAAACGAACCTGAAGCCCAGCGACGTTCTCATCGGGCAGGAGAATGGTCATTCCACCTGGGTCTGTGTGTGGAGAGAGTCCAAGTGTTAGGTCTGGTTGAGGGCATTTTGGGTAGAAATTCACCCTTAAGCAAGCACCGAAATTCTCCGATCCACCAAATGCATCCTGGAGTTTATTTTCTTCCAGGCCTAAGTTCGTAGCCAGCACTCTCATCAACTTCCCTCCAAATTTCACCAGCTCGCTACTATATTCGGCTACCAAATCCCTGAAAAACATAATTTGTTATTATTTACCATTGAAAGCGGTTGGACATTTGAAAAAAAAACAATTTTTCATTAAGTGTGACATGTTGAAGAGAATGCAAGTAAAATGACCCTCCATATTAAAACACTTTACCAACTAACCTCTCACACGACGTGACTTAATTAATTGTTGTGGGTATGTTGGTCCCGATCATTCAATAGTTAGGTAATGCGTCGTATTTTAATTTTCCAAAGATGTGTTTGGAAGGGATTTCACTTTTAGACCGATTGACCCGAAATAACACATGGCGAAAAGGTCAAATAGGTACAATAACAGAACATGATTTTAAAAAAGTGATATCAATAGATATATTCAATAGTTATAATTTTTCACATAATAATTTTATGGTTAGTTACACATATTTTATTTTCCATTTCCCTGAGTTTTATTAGAAAATCAATAATCTAAATATTTCAATATATAAAAAAATGTTACCGGACATTTATTCCACTTTTTCCTAATAGAATATGGATGCCCTTTTCCCCCTTTTTCGTTCAGTACGATCCAGAAGGCAATAATCAGTAGACGAATTTAATATATTAGGCTCTTTATTTTAAACATGTGCGTCTTCTGATGTCTAGTTTCTCATCATTTTGGTTTGAAAACTTTCGACTTAGTCCAGGTGATCCGTCTCTGATCCACTCTACATTTAATTAATTTATCTTAATTTGCAATTAAGAAGGAACTAATTGATAAATTAGTAAGCAAGTAGAACAATTGAACAATTGAATTATAAATATGTAGACGTGTACTTATTAAAAAATTGGGTACCTGCAGGAAGTAGGGGTGGCGGGCCACTTGTTAAGTTTCCTCAAGGGAGGAGGTAAATAATGAAGGAAGAAGTAATCGCTCCAATCGAGGACGGCCCCTTTCTCGACGCCGAGCCTACTTCCGTACCCTTCGTACGTGGAAGGGTCATTTGCGTAATTCTGCTTCACGTCCAGCGGCTGGTAGAAGAACTCACGCCACGTCTCGCGCGTGCTCCTCATCAGCTCGTGGCTCACCCCGTGGTTCACAACCTGGAAGAATCCCCACTCGCGGCACGCCCGGGATATGAGACTTAGCGTCTCCTCGCGCACTGCCTTGTCCGGGGAGAAAGCCTTCTGGAAGTCAACGACCGGGATGTTGACCGAGTCGCTTGTCTTGGGACCGGTACTCGGCGCCGGTCGGTGACACGGCGGCTTAATGTACCTTTCCGGAATTGCCCTCAGCCCGCTCTCTGCTAGGGTTTGGACCCTCACTATAGGCTCGGGCCAGCTCCGCACACAACTACTAGTCATATTTTTTTGTGTCTCTTTGGTGATGAAAAACTGAAATTATAAAGCAAGAGAGCTACGAAAAATAGGGTTTTTTTTTTGTTTGGTTTAATGGTGACTTGATTGTTATAAATCTTACAAGAACGTGAAAGTAAAATGGTTTTTTTTTCCTAAGGGAGGGAGGGAAATAGAGATTGGTATTACAAGTGTGGTGTTGTGGAGGTAGAGTGAGTGGGAGTGAGACGTGCATATGCATGTATTTATAGTGATTCTGATGACACAAAAGCTATGAATTATATAAGGCTCAAGTTTATTGTGTGCAAATACGGCGCCGTGGTGGAATTGGATTGCGATATGGCGATGTCGATCAGTTAGACAATGAGGGATGCAACTACTTGCAACATGAAATGGAAGATGAAATAAGGCCATTAACTTCACGAGTTGGAAATAGCTAGCTCATGCAATATTTTTTGGGAATTTTCCGTGGCCACTTGCAGTTGATTTCCGATGCATGGAATAAATGCAAGAACTAGTCGTCACTGTTTAATTTAGAACAGTCGAGTTTGTCGACAAGTTTTTCTAACAATTTTTTTAAAAAAATTATAAGCCCGATGTACAAAGTTGCGTTCAGTAGAAGTGCAAAATTTTGATCTTTGTAACACAAAACGTGTGCGTTAAATATTAATTAATAAAATACTGTTGTTGTTTTTTTTTTTATCTGCTTTTGGTGAGTGGGCGCGAGAAAGCTCATGGCTTTGACTCGGGACAATCCGTCCAAAGATAAAAAATCGTTCGTTGTTTTCCCCCACGTGTCTATTTAAGGGGTGTTGGGGATTAGCTTAGCTGTAGGCTGGCAGCCAGTTTTTTTTTTTTTCTCTATTATAACGCGTGACTTTTGAACCTGTTCAAGTCATATGGAAAAATAATTTTAATTAACCTGTAGTTTTCAGAAAAAATATTTTAATATTTTTGATGAAAAATTCATTAATCAGATTATCCATGTGGACATCATTTCTCTCTCCTCTCCTTTTTGCCCCTCCCCAATTTCCTTCATCCGATCCCCTGTGTCATCACCCTCCTCCCCGACCCACCACATCATCCATCCAGAGTCTAGACCATCCATAGACAGTAACAGAGCCTCCACCAGCTCCGGCAACCGTTATCAATCATCACTATCACTAAACAATGCTACTAATCCAGAATCCCCCATCCCTGAATACTCCTCTCTAACACCGAACCGGGCAAGCCTCTAAAAAGTCGAACAAAAAAAACACATCTTAAAACAATAACCAAGGGCAAAACCGTAAATATACATGCTTGTACCTGGAGGCGATCGAGAGGTGGGTTAGGAGGCTCGGAAGCAGAGGGAAGAGGAGGATCCACTTCCATGTCATCCATCGAGAAGCGACGCAGGCGTAGGGCCTAGTAAAAATTACCACGAAGGAGGTTGTATTTATTGGATTATATATTTGACCTATTAATAATTTGAATTGGATTATCAAAGATTTGAACACAAGTTTAACTAATTTAAATTTATATTGGTAGGTCATATTTGCTTTTGTTAGATTGTTTTCTTCGTTCCTATCCAGAGTAACAAGGAAGGTAAACAAGCGCAAATGAAGTTGGGAAGAAGATAAGAGGAGGAATAAGTGTTATCACGTGACACATGAGGAGTCATCAATTAAGTTACGGAGAAAATTAGAGACAATATATATGTATAATTCATTATCGAATAAGTTTTATTTAACTCAATAGATGTACGAATTCAATATGAAAAAAAGTTCGGATTTAACCAACATATCAATAATTTCAGTCAACTTATTAACAACTTGAGAAATATTGATGTGAAATTCGAAGAAGAAGACAAGACATTATTACTCCTCAATTTTTTAGCGAGTTCCTACGAGAATTTGGTTACAACCTTAACTTAGAGGAATGAGTCCCTAATGTTGGAAGATTTTACAAATATTCTATAAGAGTTTCATCAAAGGAAGAAATTGGTGATAAACGAATATAAGTGGTAGTTGCGGGGGGTAATCAAGTTAATCGAGGAGCAAAAAATAGAAGAGGCCCTAGGTCAGGGTCAAAGAGGTTCAAGAGTAATTGCTTCGAGTGCGGAGAAAAAAGCTAAAGAAAAATTGTCAAAGAATAACTTAGGACTGCGAGGGGAGATCGACATTTATGAATGTAGTCTTATGTTCGATAGGTCAGATGGTGATTATCTTTCTATTTTGTCAAGCACAAAGTATTATGATTCTTATATTTTGGATAGTGCTTGCTTCTTTCTCATGACGTCCAAATGAGAGAAGTTCAACACCTGTAAGTTTATTAATTCAGGTATGGTGACTATGGATGATGGTTTTGCTTGTAAGATTGTCGACATAAGTGATAGAAATTAGAGAGGATGGCTCAAACAAACTCGAAAGCTCGAGTTCGGGGGGCTGACTTCAAGTGATTGAATAAAAAGAGGTGATAAAATTTAGATGGTTTTATTAATGGCGATTATTTATGGCACGTGATAAAATCGATAGAGTTGATCTATTTTTAAGAGATTTCATATTTTTAAGGGACAGTGTCTCATCAAAATAGAATTTACTGAAATTTGGGTGAAATTTTATAGTTGTTTGTAAAAGGTGACTTTTCGACAAAGAAAGAGATTGTTGAGAATTGCAAAATATTCAGTGTAGTTGACGATCACCACTTCGTGGTTAGAGCAAGTTGCCACTTGCAAAACATGAAACATTGATGTATTGGTGGTTGCCAATTAAATGGTAACCGCCAGTCACAACAGACAGATTTTTTTGTGTTGATACAATTTTTGGTTTGGACTCTTAATTCAATTTAAATTATCTTTTTATACTTCAGAGCTTCGGTTATTATATAAAAGCATATTATTGTTATATTGGTTATGGCTTTGTGACTCGTATCCGTCAATAAAAAATTTTAATTCTTTTTGTGAACGTAAGTATTATGTCAGACCACATTATATAATTTTTTAATATTCTTTATGCGATATTGTTCAAGAGTTGGCAAATTCATAACATGAAAAAAGTAGGGGAAGAAAAAGATAGGGCATAGAGAAAAGATATTTATCTAACGTCATGTCATCAATAAATGCTGATGTGGCATGTCGAGATGGGAAGACAAGGTCAGAAAAGTCCGGAAGGGTTTAGATAGATGTTCATGGACTTGATGATATTACTAGATATGATTTGACCTGATTGATAAAAAATTTATTACAAAATATCCAAATAATTTTTTGAGAAATTACATGGTACTTACTTTTTCCTATTCATATAGATAATTGAAAGTATTGGTATTCGAGCTATACAAAAATTAGGTTTTAAATTGTACAATTGTATTTTACATAAATTATAATTTTTAAATATGATATGAAAGTAAATAATTAGTACATACAAAAAAATACGGACCCGATAAATCGGAGATAAAAAAAAAACATAGAAAGACAGCAATATTCTAGCCATGGGGCTCCTGTATCTTGTTTTCTCTTAATAAAATTGATCTACCTTCAAAAGAAAGCATAGAAAGACAGCAATATGCCAAAACCTTTGTTGACTAGTATTTCGCTGGCAAATTACTACAAATCAATTATTTTTTGATAAGTACTACAAAGCAATTATTAGATTAACTAGTCAAGAACATACAAAATATTCTAGTGAAATTAGATATCTTAAGTTTGATAATTTATTAATAAATTTTATTGAATTAATTTACAATCTTAGAAGATTTTAACATAGGAGTAATCATTACAATAAATAATTTGGACGTTGAAAGAAAACATGCAATGTTAAGAAAATCAGGGCCACACAATATGCTGGCGGAACGGAAAAGACGATCCAGCCGACAATTCCGCTGAGAAGTTGGTGGATGAAGCCATCAAGTGCTTGTCTAGTGGCCAAATAGCTTGGTCTGCGGCCGACACGATAAGACGTTATTTCGTCTTCCACACTAAATGTTTTTTGATCATATCATCGCCTAATCTCTACATGTATTAATTAAAGAGTATCAGGTTAAACAGTAAAATAAACTCTTTAATAAGGCTATCCGATGGTCTTCGATTTTGGTGATAGGACATTCCATTCTTCAATCACGCCCAATATTCCATCCTCTTGGCATTAGCCTACTTTGATAATTGTTTTGCCAAATGCAACCGACTAACACGTCTAGTAGACGACCATCTTTTTCAATAAACTTAATTAAATTAAATATTGCATCATCTGCACCATTCATTTGACACTATACAATACCGTAACCCCTTGTACTTTATTTAAAAGTGTGCGAAAATAATAACTCCTTATGTTTTTAAGATGCCCATTTTTCGCTATTTTTCGCTATTTTTCTAGAACGATTCGTAGTCCTAGATATGAATAATAATAGGTCGGATTTAAATATTAGTGTAATACATGTATTTGCGAGGAATTTTGAAACTAGCCGGGTATATTACGGTCTATGACTAAATTTCAAGATATCATTATCAAGACATAATTTTATTTTACCAAGATATTCTTTTCTTACTGTATTTTTACAAAGAAATTTTATTGTGATATGATATTAACGTACAGAGTGATCACAATCTCACAAAATGATTATGCTCTAATTCTCATTCATAGCTCCTGATTCTAATTTTTTATGTTTCTTTTTCTCCGTGTATAACCTTTTTCTACCTGTAATCAGGCCGCAAAATTATATATTGGTGCAAGATGGAAAGTGGTATTAGGTCTAGTTTCTAGACAAAATATAAAAAAGATTAATTATAGAATACAATGAAATATCCCTGGTTAATATATCAACCGGTATATATCAAAAAAAAAAATTATAAGTGGTTTCATTTTCATTTGTTTTCCGGACCGTCATCCGATAGTGTAATTTATGGTACCTTATTTATCAAATTACCGAGTCGTGTTTTTTCTAGTATTAGTTGTACGATCGAGCGAGCAAAGCCTATAATAAAACAGGACAATCATTATTCGAAACTTCGACAAAGTAAGACGCATATTAAACATAATATTTTTTTTACTTCGTCACATTTGCATAAAAGTCAAACAGTAGACATATTAGTCAAGATAATAAGTGGGAGTCGATCAATATTTTCAAAATCGAATCAGGAGACAATTCATGAGTTTTTCAATTTTTGGTTTATTCGGTCGAGTCACTGATGAGATATATTTTTTTTTACTAATAATTTTTAAATAAGTTGAAAATAATTAATTTAAAATAAAAATGGTAAAGTACCAAATAAGCTCAAATATTATCCAACTTTGGTTTACAGTTCATCCAAAAATTTAAAAAATTAATTTAATAAATCTAAAAATATATGGATGAAGATAATGATATGAGTTTTATTGTTTGTCATATTCGTCAAATTTGCTTCATTTAGTTGCTATGTTATCTTGAATTGTTAAATAATTTAAGTTTATTGTGATTCAAAGATGATGTGCACGTTCATGTGTGAATGTGAATATATTAGCTCTAAAATAAAAATATATGAATGATATGAGTTTTATTGTTTGTCATATTAGTCAAATTTGCTTCATTTAGTTGATATATTATATGGAATTGCTAAATAATTTAAGTTTATTGTGATTCAAAGATGATGTGCACGTTCATGTGTGAATGTGAATATATTAGTTCTAAAATAAATTTTAATTTTAAATTGGATATAAAACAATATTATTGTACATGATCATATGTCCATTGTTGTTTTTATAGGATGAGGACAACATTGACCATCTTGCCTACATAATTGATGCAAACCAACGGCTACGCATGCGCGAGGAACAAAGAGGAAAACGATGGGCTATACTTGTGATTTTCGGAAAGAGAAATTGACATGTTTTAGGAAAGTAGAGAGAGACAAATGTTGATTGTATTATTCCCATTTTCATGTGAGTCATGTTCTATTCTTGAAGGCCTTGAGAAATGGTGAAAGCCCGGTTCAAATATTGCTCAAAAGACTCGAGAGGCCCATTTGGGATATATCATCCGTATACATCTCGCCTGGTAAACGACCGATATCATTTCTTTCAATCTCTCCTCAAGTTTTTACATGTTACAACTGAAACTCAGAGTACACAGACCACGAATCTCTTTTTCTCCTTCAAGATCACAAACCTACTACAAACGTTCACATTGTCAACCACAAACAGCTACAAAAGTTTCAAGTGGGAGAGGGTGCAAACATAGTACCACACAGCTATCTAGCATTCGCAGAGACGTTCATCCTGTGTGCTCTTCATAGGACAAACTAACAGGCCTCGCGCATTTAAGATGCCTATCAAATGATCAGATGGAATGGAATTGAACAATGTACAAGCGAGCTACTATTGTTGTGTGCATGTGCGACCGCAACTTAATTTCTCTGCATAGCTAAATTACGCACAAACGCTCTGTACTTGTGATTCGTGACCCAAGTTCAGTGAACCATCCTTCATCAGTTTTATACTTAGACTGTTAAATCTTCCCCTAGAGTAATGACGAGAAGCCTTCCTCCAATCTGTTCCGGTTTTCATCATAGCGGCAAATTCATCATAGCTGATTTTTCCATCCTGTGAGACAATATACTGTTAAAGATTGTACATGACGGAAAGCTTTGGTTCTGCTAAGCAGCAAAAACAGTAGTCTACCTTGTTTGTGTCAACTTCTTGGAAGATATCATTCGCCACGTCTGTACAATCATCTCCATCTTCCATCAGGGTATCTCTCAGCTCTTCAGGCTCAATGAAACCATTACCATCCCGGTCAAAGTAGGAAAATGCCCTGTGAAGATGTTCATCATTTGCCATCCTTTTGAGATGGAGAGAAACAGCAACGAACTCACCATAGTCTAACGTCCCTTTGCCATTAGTATTGACCTGCATTCAAGGAGGTGGACAAGTCAATTATCAAACAGTCCCTTTCATGCCTTTCTAGATAGTGTCCATCATCTGAAGACCCGCCTTGTATGAAATGAAAAGTTTGCATCGCCAAAACCAAATGTATGGCACTGCAGATGTCGATGCCCTCCAGCACCCATTACACTTCTGTCAAGTATAATTTCACCCACCCACCCAACAGATCTATATTACAGTTAAATTATAAGAGGTAAGCATTGCCAGTCTAGTTGCTGAACTACTACAGGAACATGCTAAAAGGCGTGACTCATACATTGGAAGAGAAGGTCCAGTTGCATCAATTGTTGTAGGACAATGCAAAACATAAGGAAGCTAAACTCACAGCTTCAACTAGCGTTTGAATTTCAGACTCTGCAAGCTGCGGGCCAAAATTTTGTAGGCCAGCTTTCAATTCTTCGAGTGAAACTGTACCGTCATTATCAGTGTCCATCTTCTTGAACGTTTCTTTGATATCTTCTACTTCTTCATTGGACAAGAATTCAGCAATCACCTAATGAGCTACCAACACTTTAGTGACTGTGGATAACCGACAGATATAAAACATAAAGATAAAACAGAAACTAACCCTGAGTGCTTTTCTCTTGAATCGGTTCATCATAGAAAACTGCTTCAGTCTTGACTTTACCGCATCTCCAAGAGAAACATTTGGCACTTTTTTAGCATTTTGGAGCCATGGATGCTCTGGCAGGAAGGATAAAACTGTTATAAGTAATACATCTAATATATTCGTGTCAAAACCAATTGCCCAGTTCGAAACAGTCAGAGAGGTTCAAATAATCATTGATCATCAGAACATAGCCCATTTTCTTGGAATTATATTGAGGTCTATCACTAATGTACTTTACAAATGCTTCCAACTATAGTTTCCATGAGAAGCAAGACAGCACCAGAACTAGCTAGAGGTCTGTTGGGGCTCTCCAATGGTCAATGCTAGCAAGAACTCTTGAACTTCTGATATCCAGCAATAAATATGATATGATGAACTCCACATGATTTCACGAGGCGTCATCACGAGAACCTAAGTCTTCAAACTAATTCAGGAAGAAAGAGGAATAGAGCGAGCAATATATTCAATTGCAAGAATTCAATGCAGATCTTAAAGCACGAACTGTCACTAAATGATCGGTCAGTGATGCAACATCAGCAAAAGGTGACACCACAAAATAAACCAGTTGCTTTGCATGCAAAACTGATCACGCAACCTCGAAGAATTCACTTTTGTAGATTACGTTATAAGGAAGAAAATCTTTATTTGTCATCATTAGGAAAACAATAAAGAGTAATTACCCAACACTTGCTTTGCAGTCAGGCGGAGATTTGGATCTGGCTCTAGCATTTGCCTAACCAAACTTTTAGCACCATCGGAAATGCTTGGCCATGGATCCCGTTTGAAGTCTATAATCCCGCGAATTATGGCCTGTGCAACCCCTTGCTCAGATTCTGTATTGAAGTACAGCTTATGTAACTATGGAAAACAATTTTATAAGGAATACAACGGGGCAGGGAGAAAGAGCATCAAAGAGATAGCATTGAAGAAAAGAAATGATATTCATGAGCAAGTTGGGCAAGTGCTCATATGTTTGCTCCTCCAGAGGAAAAAAAACTGACAAGTATGGACAAAGAGGAAAACATGGGAGATATTGATGCGGTGACTTAATTACCAGCCCAGAAAGGAGGAACTCCGCATAACAAGATATAAAGAATGACTCCAGCACTCCATATGTCAATTTCAGGGCCGTAGTTTCGCTTAAGAACCTCCGGAGCCATATAATATGGACTTCCCACAATTTCAGAGAATCTCTCACCTGCCATTTCCAACATATGAGAGTAAGATTGGCAAAATGCAAGTTCATTGTAATGCAGAATAAACAGTAAGCAGCCCTGCGATATTACAGTTAGCCTGCAACAGCTACACAGAATTCTTGGCCATCCAGCTACTATGCATCCAACCACAAATGACAAAACAACGATCAACTTAATACAATAAGGAATACATCCAATGACCCAAAAAGCAAGTTGAGTGTTGTGAACCAGTCTTAGGATGCATATTTCTGATTGGGAAACAGTCTCCAACTCATAGGTCATAACCCCAAAAATCAACCAGGGAAAATGAAACATGGCACTAGAGCTCAAACGTGAAACCAAGGCTCTCGCCAGCGTTTGGGCATACGAAACTAGACACCATCAGGAAGAGCTCATTCAAGGGCCACATACCAATCCAAAACCTAATACAGAATCTTTACCACCAAAACCGAAATAAAGTTCAACCTCAACTGTTCGCCCATCAAATACTTCATGAAACTACTAATAAGCAGTTCAGTGAAGCAAAAAACTACCATTGCAATTTAATCAATGACCTACCCAGCCAATCAGTACCAAATATACCTACCCAGACACATCCAAGAGAAATAACTGAGCTCCAATCTACCTACCAGGCTTGAAGAAAATCGACAAGCCAAAGTCGATAGCCTTAAGCGGGGAATTCTCCTTCTTGTTGGCGAACAAGAAGTTCTCGGGCTTCAAGTCCCTGTGGATGACCCCGTGCTTGTGGCAGAGCTGCACGACCTCGACGATGGTCCTGGTAACGGCCGCCGCGGCCCGCTCCGTGTAGTGTCCCCGGGCGACGATCCGGTCGAAGAGCTCCCCTCCCTCGCAGAGCTCCATCACAAGATGCACGGCGTTCTCGTCCTCGCATGCCTCCTTGAGGCTGACGATGCTCGAATCCCGCGGAAGGTGCCTCATTATGGCCACCTCACGCCGAACATCGTCCACGTCGACCGCCGTCCTCAGCTTCCGCTTCGAGATTGACTTGCACGCGAGTAACTCGCTCGTCCCCCGGTCGATGCACAGGTACGTCACCCCGAACTCCCCCCTCCCGAGCTCCCTGTCCACCAGGTACTTCTCCTCGATGTTCTCCCTCGGGCAGTCCACCAGCACAGTCGCCGGCGGTTCCGCTTTGGCCTGCTTCTTCCCGCCGCCGCCGCCGGCGTCCTTCTTCCCGTCGGAGAAGCTCGACTTCACGTCCTCCCTCGCCACCGCCGCCGGAGATCTGCAGCAGTTCCCCATTGCCGCTCCGATTTCACGGATTTCAACTCCTCCCTCTCGTCTCCGGATCTCGCGCTAGGGCAAGGCTCCTTGTTTCACATTATAGTAGACGAAACCGGTAAGTGAAACGGTTACTCCTTATCTTTCCTCTTAGACTGATCTCTAGTTTAGAGAGGAGGAAGAGAAACGGTTTCTTTTTTTAGGGTCAAAAACGGTTTCTTTTTCGGTGTACGGAGGCGTGGTGGTGGTGGTGCCTGGTTCTCTATTGGGTGGGTTTACTGGCATTTTGTGCGCGGTTCGCCTTTTGATGTCGTTTTGCTTTGTTTTCTTTTGCGTTTTCCTTTTATTTTACGATTCCTTTCACGTTTGTTTCGTCAAGTTGCTGCCGCCGGGTGATTCTTTGTTCAAACATCTAGAAAGCAACCATGTCAATATCTGATATTCGGATAATAACTAATAACCAACAACTAATATTCATTTGTTTTCTTAGTTTTCTTACTCTGTATTATGTGGTATAGAGATAGTTAATGGATTTGGTAATCCAGATTTAACTCATGTAATATTTTTTAAATTGCAAAAATGTTGTTCTAACAAATATTAGAATTATTTTCATTCCGAGGATTAAAATTCGAAACATATTAATTAATTTAGAACAACACTTTTATGGTTAGTATATTTGACTGAAGATTAGTTATATTTGTTTAAATAATTAACATATCTGTGATGTGGAGGACCATGAAAAATATAGTGTTTGAAATTAGGATATTTGAATAAAATAATTTTTGTAGATTCATGACCCATTAAATCAGATATGATGATATAAAAAAACTAGAACTACGTTATTTAAGTAATTATTTAATCTGATTGTCACGAAGTAACTTTTAATTGGGAAATGCTGTGGGTGTTTGTGGACTTTTGTCGGCTACGAGGTGGAGTTGAGGCGAACGGGACGGCGGGACGTGGGAACGCAGGGATGGGCTCACCTGCTCACTCCAGTTTTACAGGTGGAAGAGCAGTTTAATTGTTCGGAATTGCTGATTTTAATGAGCTTATAGTTATTTCTCTCTTCTTATCTTTGTTTTATTTGTTTGACAAAATTTTCAAACCTTTGTAATTTGACTCATTTATTTTTTTCTTTGTCAGTTTCACAATTGGACTAAAAAAAATTTAGTTTTGCGAAATTGTACTCTGATGTCTCTAAAACCAGAATTAAAATTTTTCTTCGGTGATGAACTACGCAAAATGACAAATATGTTTCTGACCTGAATGACAAAATCCCTCGTTCTCCTTTTACTTACATATTCTTCTCTCTTCATCTTGTACTCCAACTTTTAAATACTATTTTTTTAACTTTTAAACACAAAAATAATTAACACTAAATTACAAACGAATATGTCAAATTACTATAATTTTGAAATTTATTCTTTATTTTTTCAGATCGTCTATCTAAATTAAATTAACTAGTTTGTATTGGAACTTTAGACAGATAACTAAAATGGAAACCTCTATTTTTTTGGTTCATTTGGTAAAATTTTACTTTTTATTTAAGAGTTCCCAGCTTTTCACTTAGTACACAGACTACAGTACTGCGGACTGTAGGACAAAAAAGTTTGTTATTTTATTCCGCCAAGGGTATTTGGCCGTCCAGTGCCTAAACTTTTTGCACATTCGGTACAGGTTCTCACTCTTTTGGAAATACTAGCTAGTCCTATAAGATGTACGACGAACATTGCAAAGTTTCGATTTTTCCCAAAATTACTTCGCATTTTGAAAATCACAAATATGAACTAACTATTTGTGTAAAATTTTAAATAAATATATACGTTCTCTTTAAACGACTGAAAATTAATATTTATGGGTTGATTTAGTGAAAATTATGAGGACTTGAACCAAAAGGTGGAACTTCTCGTCAATAATTGTCTCGTACTTCTCCGGTTAAAATCTGTTTGCCAATAGAAATACATAAAATTATGCCAAGAGTAATCATAAGCAGATTGTTAGTATATGATTTTTTCATAATCGAGAAAAAGTCATGTACTGTCGTTGTTCGATAAAGGAAGGTAAAAAAGAAAGGAGTCAAAAGACAGTTATAACAATAGTTGCTTAGAGCCATGATATTGTTTCCTGCATAATGTTAGACATGCAGTATTCGATACGCAAATTGCAATAAGTGTCTTTGACTTCCTGTCAAATAATAATTCAGTCGAGGGTTTGAAGCTCTTTTTCTTCAGTTGGAATTTCATTGTTTTAGCTTTTTACAGTAAATATGTTGGCTTTAACATGAAGACATAAGTAATCATTATCATACAAAATTTGATGGCATTGTAATAATTAATTAACAAGGTAGTTTAAGAGTGGTCGATTTCATTTAGTAAAAATATTTTATTTAAAATTATAAGAATTGAACTGTGTTAAAATTATGTGGAAAGAATTTGTCATTTTCTGGTCCAATTTTACTGTAACTTGAAATAGCTGGTATAATAATTGGACCGATTCAGATATACAGGATACTTTCCGGCAAGAGAAGATGAGGTGTGTTCTCCTTTACCTTTGGAGGGGACCAATTTGTCTTTCTCTTTTGTGTTCGTCAGGTTAAGGTAGTGGGTCTCATTTGTCACTACCTAATTGCATTTTTCCTCTTTAATCAAACGGGTTGTATATAAAGCAGTGGAATACATCTGATCCTAAATATACCAATCTTAATGCTCGTAGTTTTGCAGATTTTCACTTAAGTATCGTATAGTTTGAAATACATTGAACATGTCCAATTTATTTCAATTTTTATCAAAAATAGATCATGAACAGCTCGATCAACTGCCCGCAATTTTTTTCCAAAACGGCACCACTTCACGTACTATGTAAATTGCTACGCCAAACCAGGTAATAATTTTCTTGAAGAGCAATTAAAACAACCTTAATTAAAGGAGTCGTCCAAATGAAGAACAAATCGTGAACACGAGGGAGCAATCACCGTTGATGTCTGGGAGGACATCCGTGGCCGGTGGCGGTGGAGGGTGGCTCAAGGTCGGGGACTGCGCGGTGGGAGGCCAAGATGTGGAGGCGGTGAACGAGCCCAACCCCTTCCGGGAGGCCTCGGCGTCGGCCTTTAACTGGGTCTCGTGGGCCATCAACCCCACGGGCAAGAAGATGGTTCGCGGCCCACTTGGATGGGCCTTTGACCTTGTTCACTTATGCTATTTAGTATTTTGCATTGATGTTTTTTGAGTTCGAATTTTAATGGACTTGAATTTTTAACTAAAAGAATTATACCCGATTCTCCTCTGTAATCATAACGACGAGACCATTTTGCCTGTTTTCGAAGATCTTATTGATTAGGTAAAGACTTCTGAATTTTGCAGGACACGTAGTGGAAGTCAATTTAAAGGGGAAGACAATGACTTCCGGGATCAAAATTTGGTGAGATGTGGCTGAAAATGTTTACTTCCGAGGACGCTGTCTCAAATTAGGCGTCAAACATGTGTTAGATGAGATCCCACTGCTTGGGAAATTTTCTCCACGCATGGGTTGATGAAAATTTTATATGTTCAACATATTTTGAAAACATATAAAATATCGTAATCAAATCTGAAATATTATTACTTTAAACATAATTCTATATACTCTCGCCACCCGTACATGGTTGACCCTTAACAACTACTCAACAGTTTTTCTTAAGGCGCCGGGTGATCAACGTTTTTTTCTTGGGCAAAATAAAATGTTCATACATGTGTTGAACATTCATCAAAGCGAAACGAATTAAATCACAAACACCCTTACACCAAACAGGAAATCAAAGTTGGTCTTTACATGCAGAAGAAACTCCGCGAAAAAAGAAACCAAGGTTATACTCCAACTCCACGTGCCATGACTAAATTGTCGAAACTCCCTAATAATAAAAGTCATATTTTTTTGAAGATTAAAGTTCTATATCTATTTTCCAGAAACCTCGGTCTAATTCAGCAGAATTAAAAAAAATTATTATATCGGGCAGTCTTAGTCTATAGCACCAAGTCATGATTGGTCCCGAAGCAGTTGCGTCCATTATGGACGGAAAACATGCCCCCAGCTCAACAGATGAACGGCTTCCGGATGGTTCGCGTGACAAATACTTTTCCCGCAGCCCCTAAGATCAGTGGTAAAAAGAGAAACAAAAGTAAGATAAGTAACATCACAACCTCTTCTATTTCTAGTTTTTTCCTGTAGAGAAATGCAAAAAAATGGGATGGATTGTGATGTCTCTAATAGAATATGACTCCGTCATTCGGACAACAACATAGTATCCCTATTTGATAAATGAAATAACTACTCACAATATTGTATACCATAACTAGTGACATAATATTATTATCCTCATTTTAATTTCGCATTTTTCTAACTATTCTTGTGCAGTCTCCCATACTAAGATTTTATTATTTTGTATCATCGCGAAAAAAAAAGAGTCATATGATATTCCGACTTGCAGCCAGTTTGGCAAGGAAACCTCTTTCTTGACCCACACGCAAAGGCCGACTGGTTTTAGGTTTATCTTCGATTGTTTGTGAGTTTTTTTAAACCATTGGATAGAATGAATTTTTGGTTAATAATCAATTAATCTATAGGTGAAACATTTGAAATGATGATGGTATTTTTTGATAAGTATTTTGGTGTATTTTGATATGTTACATAAAGTTGAATCGCAGTCATTTTAATTAAACCAGAAATTTAATTGTCTTAGTACTGAATTCAAGTAATGAATTACTCTATTAAGTATCAACGGGATACATTTTCAAGAATTCAAATTCGGTTTGATAAGATTTTGTGTTTTCAATTTCTTCTTTTGGTCTAGAAATTTCAATTCCTTCTTTTTGAAACGATATTTTAATTACTTTTGTGGAGTTGGAATCGTTTAGGTAATGTCGAGACGAGAGCCGTTGATCGTCAGGTGTGAAAAAGAAAAAAAAGGGCTGGGGCCCCACATAAGGTTGATCGCTATCGCATGCATGCCACGTGGAATGAACCTGATGGCGCACACACGTGGGCATGGCAGAATAACGCGTAGGTGATTAAAAATTAAAAAAATCAGCGGTCCACAGCCTCCAAGTAAATAATTCCAACAATTTAGCCAATTTCCTAAATATTTTTTCCTCGATGGTCAATATAAAAGGTAAATTATTCGTGTAACACAATAAAGTCTCCTCTATTATTTTAAGCGAAGGACTAGAAAGTGACCAAAAAAATTTACAAAGAGAAAAGTTGACAAAATGCCTTCGATCCCCGAACCAAGAAAGCACGACGAAGAAAACAGATAGATAATGTTGACAAATCTACAGAAATATGAAAATAGTCATAAAAAAAGAATAAATAAAACAGGAGTCGAGATGCAATTATGTGTCCGGTTGTAGACAACGAAAACTAGGGCCACCTCATTACCCCACGTCAGCTTGACGCTACCTGGACGCTGTGTGAACTAGTAGGAACGATGGCGGGGCGACAATAGAATAGGGCATGAAAAACAAAAGCAGATAATTTTAGTAGAGTTCAAATATAGATATTAGGAAAATTCTACATCATTTTTAAGTTAATGAAGAGTCCAAAAAAAAAAAATTTCTAGATCCATTTAGTTTAAATTGGCTACAAATTTGTAAGTGAATACTTTTTTTGTGATGGTGTGTTGTCTTGTCAGCTAATAAAATGTTATTACTATGAATTGCATACAAAGAATTTTATAAGGCAACCTATCATCACTCACAATATACTAAATCTAATATTTAAACTAACCACTTTTCAATAAAAAAATTTAAAAAGAGAATAAAATACGTACAGTGGTAGGACCTACTGTACTATATATACAATGGATTACAATACGAAGTGCAATGTTTGAATTAATGAAAATAAAATCTGAACGTAGGACCCATACGGGTTTCCGCGTGGACAGATAACGACCGAGATATGAAATTAAAGATCGTATAGTACAATAGAAAAACGGAGAATGTAAAATAAACAGTTTCGGGTTTCATTTTCTTAATCTGAACCTAAAAGATGAAGAAATATTTATAATTAACCCCGTCCACAGGTCCACTAGACTTCAAGTCCTCTTACCTAGAAGAAAGAAGAAGAAGAAGATATAAAAATGAAACCCACTTTTAACAATTTGGAATTGATCTTTTCTTCCCCTATGTGTTCAAGGGTTCACACTCGCCTCTTCCCTTTTCACACCACCTTTGTATAAATCCTTCCTCCACTTTCTCCCTCCTCCCTTTCCAAACACCTTCATTCCTAGCTCCTTGTACCAAACCCGCAAAATCTCCGGATCCAATCCAAAATCTTAAAGCGGTCTTGATTATTTAGTGGTGATATGGAAGGGCAATATCATCATCATCATCATCATCATCATCATCAACATCACCAGATGCAGCAGCAAATGATAAGCGTGAACGTGGATTCGGGGGATAGGTTTCCGCAGTGGAGCATCCAGGAGACGAAGGAGTTATTGGTGATTAGGGCGGAGCTAGACCAGACATTCATGGAGACTAAGAGGAACAAGCTCCTTTGGGAGGTGATCGCTAATAAGATGAAGGAGAAGGGATATATCCGGAGCCCTGAGCAGTGCAAGTGCAAGTGGAAGAACCTCGTTACCCGCTACAAGGTCCGTTGCACATATATCTTTTCCTCATTTAGTTAGGATTTGAACAGAGTTTGAACTTTGCAAAGAAACTCCTAGTTAGAATTGCACTAGTTTGCACATTCCAGTGATTTTATTAGAAACAATTGTATCAGCAAGACTACAGAGTCCAAAACATTCTAGCACCTATCTTGTTTGGTAAGACTACGTTTCTTTTCATTGATAAGACATGGTATACGAATACTAATTGATGTCAATTAGTGGTATATAGCACGAAAGTAACAAGTTTTTCCATTACTATGTGCAGCCATGATCAGTGGACATGTCCGATCATATCAGGAAAAATATGATAATTATAATTCTATCATATCGGTGTAGGGATATGTTAATTAATCAGTGTTTTGATCCGGTAACGACATAAAGAGAAAATCAATTAATCTCTTAAAGCTGATACATGGTAGTGAAATGTTGTTTATATGTATATATATAGGGATGCGAAACGGTGGAACCAGAAGCAATGAGGCAACAATTTCAATTCTACAACGAACTACAGTCGATATTCGAAAGTAGAATGCAAAGAATGTTATGGGCAGAAGCTGAAGGAGCGGGAACAAGTAGTGCCTTTAAACGAAAAGCTGCGTTGCATTCATCTGACGAGGAGGAAGATAATGAAGAGAGTGAAGGCGAAAAGGCCGGCACGAAAAAGAAGAAGAGATCGGCCAACAAGACCACGTCAAGCATGGGAAGTGGTAGTAGCAACAACAAGTCGGGTATTAATAGCTTGAGAGAGATATTGGATGGGTTTGTGAAGCAACAAGTACAGATGGAGATGCAATGGAGAGAGGGGTTCGAGGCTAGGGAAAACGAGAGGATGATGAAGGAGATAGAGTGGAGGCAGACGATGGAGGCCATTGAGAATGAGAGGTTGATGTTGGAAAGGAGTTGGAGGGAAAAAGAAGAGCAAAGGAGAGTTAGGGAGGAAGCTAGGGCTGAGAGGAGGGATGCTCTTATTACAGCTCTTTTAAACAAGCTTAGGAGAGATGAGATCTAGCTTAGTTAGCTAGACATTTGGTGTATCAGTTAAACATATAATTTAGCAATTTCATGAAGTATTTCAATCACGAGTCTTGTTTTGAGATTACTAATATTTGTATACTGAGTTCGTAGGCCGTAGTTAAATCATTTGTTCAATCACACATTCTTTTGATAGCCCGTTGTACTCGTAGCAATTTTGTCTGGATTAGTCTCGTCAAAGGGACATATAAAAACCACTACATAAATCATAGCGGATTGTAATTACTCGTTTTAAATGATAAAAAAAATCTGTATTATAACATAACAACTCGGTAATACTATATATTTCACATTTATAAAAAGTGCGATATATTTCAAGGATCTTGGGAGCCAAATGGATTAGCACTCTTAATGAGACTCTTAATGAAAAACCAATTGGATTACCTATATATATTTCTTGGAACTTGACTACTGGTTCAGAATCAAGTTTTCGTGCTATAATTTACGTTTGAAATCACGGTTGACTTGCTTGTACAGAAGAGCCTGATATAGAAATATGTCAATTTTATAAGAAAGGCAGCAATATGAAAACGTTAAGCTTGATAGCGACGGATCCATACCAATGCTTAGTTATTATTTGGAAAAAAATTAAAGAAATACCATAAATTTTATGGAATCTTAGACAAGCATAAGGTCTTTTAGATGTATTTCATAATAGAAAAGGGTCTAGAATTTTTTAAAGTAAGTTCAAGTTTTTTATCACTTGACAAATATGAGTTACAATATATAGACATATCTTATTTTATGCACATCACCAAACATAAATACAATATATTTTTTTGACAAGTAACATAAATATAATTTTTTTTTATTTTCTTATGAGTAACAATATTGCATTAACTTTCAGTTCATAGTACGCACAGAACGATCAGTATCATGTATATACTCTTAATTTGATTTCCATCACAATTATTTTAATTTTGAACAAACATAGATTGAGTTCACAAACAATTTTTGGCATTTCCAAGAAAAGATGGAATCATTAAAAAAATCATTTCAAAGCACATTATCATGTTCTACATGACAAAACCGAGAAGTTTCTGAATGATTTCTTCTCAATTCATGTGAAGACATATACAACTACAAATTGTAAAAAAAATCAATTTTGTTTTAAAGTTAGAACTCAAAAAAATGAGACAATTTTCCAAAAAATATTATCGAGGCATGCTCGGCGCCAAAGTGATGTCTTTTACATTGCAGTGTGTCTAACTCGATTCCTATCAGTTATGTCCAGACCACCACAAATACGCACAAACCCTAGCCGGTAAATTATTTTGTAATTTTTTCCTGTATTCATTCATTTAGATATGAGATTTGCTGTGAGACAGCTATTAGCAAATGGAGCTGTGTTGTTTCAGCTAAGAGCAAATAGAAATTCTTAAAATTTTTGGTTTACCCGGTTTGATTAGTCAAACTAGGACTTTTCTTGTTTATATTATTGTTATTATATATAATGTAATCAATTTAATTTAGTGTAAAAATAATAATATAGCAAATAAACATAAATATTTATCAATTTTGATATACTTATTTTTCAAATAAAATCATCAAATATTAATATAAAAAATCAAAAAATACAAAATAAGATGTTACAAATTTTGTTATTTGACATATTAATCAAGCTTTTTCAAATTAATTGATTTATGATTGGGAATTATAAAAAATATAAATTTATTTTGATCCAAAATTGATTTACATGCTTCAAGTTTTGAATGAAGATTTTGATTCTAATTAAATGAGATAAAATAGAAATAATAAGCATATATATTTTAATCTGGGTAAATTATATCACCAAAAAATACATAATTAAATGATCTGGTTAAATATCAGTATTTTTTTATCACCATCCAAATTTTAGATAAAAAGTAGATGATATTTTGTTCTATGTAACGATCTGACGACCGTAATTTTTAAACCATTAATTTTTTTTCTTTTATCCATTGCTACCATAATTCAGTTGAAGGAAACTTTGTAATTATCTTTTATCATCGTGTTGTCTGCCTAAGATATTATTCTTGAAATTTCTCACACCTTAGTGTCATAATTAAACTTGTATTTTGTCTAAATGTGTCGAGAGTCTCGAGATTTGAAGGGCATGACGTGAGAGAGTGCGGTGTGCTAAATTAGAAACACACATATCTCCATACATGAAGAAAGATAATTTTTTAAAAGAAATAATTCTTTTAAATTATTTGAATACATTTACCATTTGAACTATATATTTCCTTCTCTAATTTATGTTTCACATTTGGAACATGTGAAATAACCTTTTATCCATAAAGAGTTTATGCGATAGTAAAGAATTTGGATGGCATTGCGCTAGGCGGTCATAATAATCCAAATTCCTAAAATTCGATCATTGGTATCACATAAATCTTGAGAAGTTTACTATGGTTGGTCTACAAATATAATTTTATAATCAGTAGTAGAATTATATTGTTTTTTTAAATTTATGTTGAATTTTTAGTAGTTAATTTTTATCCTTAATTTTATTTAAGAATAAAAATCTATGTCCGAGCACAAAAATTAAAATTTCTTAAATTACACCACACTATATTTCTTTTTTCCTAAATTTCTTAAATTGCTTTTTTCCCTAGGAAATAAGTCCAATTTGGGTTGACGCTCAGGGCCATGTGGTTCGGGGTGTAGCCTATGGGCCTGGACCCATGCGTCATTTTTTTTTTAACACGACTTTAAATTTGGTATTTTTTTTACAAGGAAAATTTTATTTAAAAAAATAATCAAATAAAAATAATTATAGTTGCTAGGTTTGAACTGGTTTGTGCTTCTGAGTTGGTCTAACTGAACAAAAGATAATAAAATTAGGCATTGTAGTTAAAGTTAAGTATCTAAGATAATAAATTTTGATATTTATCCATTTATCAGAAGATTACTTTCTTGCTTTTTTTAATTAAATAATGCAGCAATATATCATTAAGAGTCATAATTTTTTTTGCGGGTAATTAAGAGTCATAATTTAGGTTGAACTTTATTTATCAATTCTAATTAAGAGTCATAACTTCCTGAGAGTTTCGAAACCATAAGAATTTTAAGATGGGTAGGACAGTGATTTTTCCCCCATATATATATATGAATAGACAGCATCCCATGATGCCAACTAACTAGAACTTACAAACATACATTATTTCTCCCTTTTTCCGACGATCCTCATGAATCCAGGTATTTTCACGACCTTAGCTTCTGATCAAATCACAATTAAACTTCTGCAAAAGTAAATGTTTATGTATATGTGCAGGCAGTCATCCTCCGTTTGAGAAAGAATATCGAATATTTCAAATGGTACGCATATCAAATACCATATGTCATTGTTATGTTTGTGTTCTATTTTGTTTTCTGATTGTTACCTTCTCTTTTGTAGTTGACATTGAAACATTGGCAACGACGGATGCTAATTATGAAATATTCGACATTCTTTCTCAAGTGGCGTATGATTACCAACAGCTGCGGAAGAGTTTAACAGGTGTAGAGTTAAGAATAATTAGCTAGACCTTCTTTGTGTATATGCCAAAGTTATGGCTCTCATTTAATTTTTTTCAGTATTTTTTATTTATTTGGATAAGAGTTAGCGAAGTTTCTACATGATTTCATGTATCAAATAGGTTGCTTTTGTCTTCAAATATCAAAACTTTCAAACACCTATTAAAGATCCATGTATTGTTAGCTAATAATGGTAGAATACATACCGCGATTGACTAATTGAATCCTTCTCCGTGTTATATGTTTTCTTGACTAATTATATGAAATTTATACATATTCATGCTTTATTTGAAACAGTGAACATAATCATGAACAAACATGCAATCGACACCTTATCTTATGTTCTACGTTGAGTATTAATTAATTAAAAAAAGAAATAATGCTGAAATTTTATTTGTACAAACTATGATTTGTTTTATAAGAGGAAACCGACTTACTTGTTTCTTATTTTCTTTGTAAGTTGTAATGCTGTCAAAACTTTGTATTTATAACGCATACAAATTTGAGTTACTATTAAAATTACATAAAAATATATTATAATGTCTAAGATATGTCAAATATATATTAAAAACATCTATAAAAATCAAATAGAGTTCCAAAAGAGAGAGGGGAATCTAATAAGAAAATGGCAAAACCGAAAAGTACACTGCTCTAATTTTTGGAGTTTACGATTTAATGATTTAAAGCGACGATCTCACTGTTCTAATTGATCCCCCGATCTCACTTGCATTGCAACTCCTCTTGGGATAGTGATCAGTAAAATTCTAAGATCATAGCAGTTAATCCAGATCCTGACAAACTTGATTCCAATATGTTGTTACAGTTAGAACAATTTGGATAGTGACATTTTTGATTCGGAATATTATTGGCGGAGTTAATATTTTTTTCCCCGAAGGTAGGCCTGACAGCCATCTAAAATCTCTCGGGCCTCTCTGGTTATTTATTTGGGCTTTATTTGTGCTATATCTTGGGCGTTATAACAAACGTTGTTACCTTCAAAAGAACAAATGTGAGGTTCCCAATTTTATTATAAATTGTGCACATCAAGCGATACTATGTCTAACATTTCTCATGGGCATGCATTAGAACTTGACGTTGCTGCTTCGTTTTTTGGAGTTTTTTAAGCCTTTGGACTAATTTAATGAGGGATTAAATGTTTGAATATGAAATGATTGTGAACTACCCCTAACAAAAATAATTATGAATTAGCTTTAAGGTTAACCACATATTTTCCTGCTAAATAAATTCAGCATACAAATAACATTCTCGGTTACCATCTTGGAAAATTAACACTAAAAAAAATGCATCATTAACATAAAGTAACAATCCTAATCCCAAAATTCGGGAGACCTTAAAAAATCGGGATTCCCGAAATCTCAATCCTATTTGCACACCCCTATCAATAATTCAATATGGGCATTGGATTTGGGCTTCATGTCCATTAGTATGGGTCTTAGACTTGGGCCCACGGCTTATTTATTTGGACACAAAACTGGGCCTGCATATCGGCCTTCTACTTGGGACTCTGAGCATATTTATTTGGGTTGTGGTTTGTGTATGATTTATATGTTCCATCCAATAAGAAACGTGAATGTAACAAAATAAGTGGTTGGGAGAAATTTTATTTTAATCAGATTTTATTTATAAAAAATAAAAAAAAATAATGCTAAATTTTTATAAGGATAATTTTGATATGTTTCAAAAAAGTATTTGACTCGAATCTTAAATTGATCTACTAAAAAATGATTCAGCTCCTTTTTCCGGGTGGACGTGATGCGAGTATACCTACGTCCAAACAATCCATAATCTTATGTTTCTCCTGCCGAGATCATATCAGGACGAGAGGAATTTAGTCGAAGAGATGAGCTTATATTTCTATATTTCTTAGGGTACATATTCATAAAGATTTTAAGTTTTGACATAATGTGTTACACAATTTAGTTCAGTCTCATAGGAAACACATCCCTCTGGGCTACCTCGCCTCTAGCAATAACTATGGGGTAAAATCTAATATTTTTAGCGCGCCACATCAAATCGGGGTTTTAATTTATACTTTATAATTTTTTAAATAAATATAAATATATTGAATCATATGAAAATGATGAACATCACCTGAGAAACTCATAAACACGAACACCGAGCAATCGCCTCGCTAATCTCACCACAATCACCTGAGGAAAAAAGAGAGAGAAGAGTCTTCCATTAACAGAACAGAAAACAAAACAAAAGAGAGAGACTTGGCAAGAAACCTTCACAATGAGGTGACCAGCGTATATTTCCCAAGAAACCCATTAAAGATTATCATTATATCTTACCGACGTATATTTTAATGCAGCCGCCGGAGGAGGGACAACGACGCCTACTACTGGGAACGGAGAGGTACGCCGACGACAGCGGATGAAGCCAACTTGGACGCAGCTCTAGATATCCAAGCTCGCTTCTACGAAAAACCCGGGCAAGCTCACCATGAAGAACGAGGCGCCCCGACAGCGGATGTACCCGACTTGGCTGCTATGGAAGAATGGCCACCGTTGGGTGGGCCGGCACTTGTAGTCGCTGTTGCGAACGGAGATTCTGAACCGGCGGCACCCGTTGTCGACGTAGGGGTTCAACCAGAGGCATCCTCCGTCGCCGTTAATGACATTGAGACTGCACCGGAGGCAATCGGTAAGTCAAAGGCAATAATTCTTGGGGTTCTTGATAAATATAAATTTGTAGGCATTGCAATTAAAGTTAAGTATATAAGATAATTAAATTTTGGTCTTCATCTATATATCATACAATTACGTTCTTGCTTTTTTAATTAAATAATGCGGAAAGATATCATTAGGAGTCATAAATTAGGTTGAACTTTATTTATCAATTTCGATTAAGATTCATGACTTGCGAAACAATAAGAATTTCAAGATGGGTAGGACAATGATTTTGGTATTTTATAACAAGTAAATTTTCTTTATAACCAACTTGGACGCAGCTCTGGATATCCAAGCTCGCTTCTACGAAAAATCCGGGGGGCAAGCTCACCGTGAAGAACAAGGCGCCCCGACAGCGGATGTAACCGACTTGGCTGCTATATCCGGGCCAGAGTTGGGTGAGTCGGCACCTGTGGCCGCTGCTGTGAACGGAGATTCTGAACGGGCGGCACCCGTTGTCGACGCAGGGGTTCAACCAGAGGCATCCGCCGTCGCCGTTAATGACAGTGAGACTGCACCGGAGGCAATCGGTAAGTCAAAAGCAATAATTCTTGGAGTTCTTGATAAATATAAATTTGTAGGCATTGTAGCTAAAGTATCTAGGATAATTAAATTTTGGTATTCATCTATATATCATACGATTACATTCTTGCTTTTTTAATCAAATAATGCGGAAAGATATCATTAGGAGTCATAAATTAGGTTGAACTTTTTTTTTTTATCAATTTTAAGATTCATGACATGCGAAACAATGATTTTGGTATTTTATAACAAGTAAATTGTATTTATAAAAAATAATTAGAATTGCTATGTTTGATATAGTTTGTGCTTGTGAGCTGGTCTAAATAAAGAAGAGATAATAAAATTAGGAATTGTAATTTAGGTTAATCGTTAATTAAAATTTGGAATTTATCCATGTATGATACGAGTACATTCTTACGTCTTTTATTAAATAATGCAGCAAGATATCATTAGGAGTCATAATTAGGGTTGAACTTTATTTATCAGTTCTAATTAAGAGTCATAACTTCCTTGGGGTTGCGAAACAATAAGAATTTCAAGATGGGTAGGACCATGATTTTTTTCCCATATGTATTTGAATTAGTTCTCCATTTTTTCGATCGTGATCACGAAACCTGGTATTTTCTCGACCCTTTAGCTTCTGATCAAACTAAAAGTAAACTTGTGCAGAAGTAAATGTTTGTGTCCTAGGAACATGTGAGATGGATATATATATATGAGGTCAATGTTTTGAATGAGTTTTGTTTGTGGTTCAGAAAACCAACCCGGAATTGAGCTACTACTGCCTGCAGAAGTTGCGAGGGACCCGCTTCCGGAGCATTTGAGAGGCGAGCTTTCAAATGGTACGCATATCAAATACCATATGCCATTGTTATGTTTGTGTTCTATTTTGTTTTCCGACTGTTACCTTCTTTTTTGTAGTTGACATTGAAACATTGGCGATGACGGATGCTAATTACGAAATATTCGATATATTTTCTCAAGTGGAGTATGATGACCAACAGCCGCGTACGAGTTTACTAGGAGTAGAGTTAGAATAATTAGCTAGACCTTCTTTGTGTATATGCCAAAGTTATGGCTCTCCTTTAATTTTTTTCAGTATTTTTTAATTGGAGAAGAGTTAGCGAAGTTTCTACATGATTTCATGTATCAAGTAGGTTGCTTTTGTCTTCAGAAATCAAAACTTTCAAACACCTGTTAAAGAACCATGTATTGTTTGCTAATAATGGTAGATATATATATTAAAAGGGCATATAGCCTAACATTATATAGCGTTGTGAATATTTATAAAGTACAAGGTTCAAATTAGAACGTGAATATAAAAAATGTATCTTCAAAATAATAGTGATAACAGTGTTACACATCCGGTACATTATCTCAAATCTTGTCCAGTTTAGTCCCCTAACAATCATGCAAACAACGATGTTTTGATTCAAGCAATCTCATCACGTCTTACGGTATAAAATTAAGGTCTCAGATTTTATTAATTAGAGGTAGTTGAATGAAAATTTGGTTGATATGTAGGCTGTACATACCATGATGTTGGTGTTTGATTACCGTTAGGAAGACTCACAAGAACTCCAGTCACAGGGCTCAGCGTAAGGAAGCAATCAGGTGAGCAAGCACTAGCTCTTGAATCAAGTATCTATTTACCAAGAAGAAAAGGAGACATAAGAGGCACGGAAGAACAGGAAGTACCTTACATGTGCAATCCACCATTAAAAACAGCAGATCCAGATGTGGTCATGGTGTGATTCACGGAAGGATGAGCAGGCCCAACATGTTGAACGAGAGATAGAAGAAACACGATACTGTTCCAGAGATAAGCGAAGCTTGCTGAGTTCTACAGCTAAGCCTTGTGCATTAGAATCAGTGACAACATCATTAGAAGAATGAAAAAAGCCACGGTGCTGGTTGTTGTCATTTGAAGATCCCGTGTTCTGAAGCTTGTAATTAGGG
>SOPF01027798.1:0-46368 GCA_012979155.1 Hypericum perforatum
TTTTTTTTTTCTTTCTAATTGGTACGAAAATGCATAAAATGTGCAGTTTCAACTTGCACAAAATCACATTAAAATGTGGGCTTTTGCGCGAACGTAGACAAAAAAAAACTTTTTCTGCGATCAATGAAAATTCTGAAAATTCGACCCTTATGAAAAATACTCATTCGACTCTTGGTAAGAATTTTTTTTTAAAGGACGAGTCTAGTGGAAATACGACTTGGCAACATTTGATTTCGACCGGGAATTTTTTGCTCCATTTGTTTTGGATGGTAGGTGGATTTTTGGGGTATATCTTTTCTTTCAAAAAATTATCAGAATACTTTCTTGGCAAATATTTATCGTCGTGAAATAAGTTTCGTTAAAGAAGTCATATTTTGGCGAAAAGATTTCCTGCGGGGAATCATTTTATTGAGGATAACAATTTATAGGAAGAAAATTTATTTCGCCGAAATAAGGAAAAACAAGATGGGACGTACAAACAAATTAGGAGCAATGTTTTAAAAACAAAGTGAGGCGGATTAAGGATTTCTCCTCATTTTTGGATCGTTCTGTCTGATTAGTCAGATCATTGTCTACACCAAACTTTTTATTTTCAATAAATATTGTAAATTTATTTATAGATAAATAACTTGTAACGTCCCGTGATTTGACCGACTGGCTCCATTATATCAACACGAGTTTTTTCAGCGTGCTTTGTCCTCACTCACATGCACCATGTGAAACTTCCCAGGCATCCTCATCCTACCTTCGGCCAAACGCGTTTAACCTATAAGTTCTTTTAGGATGTGTACCCGAAAAAAGGTGCACTTGTTAGTATGGATAGTAACAATCAAATCACTTAAGCCTTTCACACAGTACATATACAGGTATCATATTCACCCCTTCTTAAATACATGACGTCCTCGTCATGCCAGACATACACAATCTCAGAATCACACTGTACAAGTTGAGGTCGCTCTAATACCAAATGTAACGCCACGTGATTTGACCGACTGCCTACATTGTACAAACACAGATCTTTTCAGCGTGCTTTGTCCTTACTCCCATGAATCCTGGAAAATTTTTCAGGAGGTCATCCATCTTTTGGCCAAACACGTTTTCTTTCAAGATGTGTGCCCGAAAAGAAAGTATACCTTGTTAGTATGGATAGTAACGATCAAATCACTTAAGCCTTTCATACAGTACATATACAAGTATCACATTAAATATAATGCCCCGTGATTTGACTGACTACCTCCACTGTATCTACACGGGTCTTTGTAGCATGCTTTGTCCTCACTCGCATGCACCCTAAGAAACTTTTCAGAAGGTCACCTATCCTGATCCTACCTTCGATCAAATGTGTTTGACCTTGAAATTTTTTTAGGATGTATGCCCGAAAAGAAGGTAAATAACAAAAAGGTAAAATTATAGTGTACAAGTTTATTTTAAAAAGGTAAATAACAAAATATAGGTCTAAAAATGACGTGCTTCAACCTAGATTTTGGAACTGATAGGATGTTGGAGAATTGGTTTACAACCAAGAAAGAGACGGTTAAATATAAATTAGTGTATTATGACATCACACCAAATGGTTTTGAGTGTTTGTGAGTTCGTTGCAAAACTTGTTGAATAAGTTTCGTAGCGATATAAAACACTTGCAAAAAACTAATTTTCAGTGTGAATGAAAATTGGCTAAAATGTGTTATGGTTATAGGTTGCTAGATTGTGAATTTGTGGGAATTGTTCCAGATTCTAGTTCTTATTTTTTAGAGCTGGACCTGACCTGTTGAAGCAATTTTCAATCCTAAATATGTTGGGCTTCCTCTGGGACAAGTCCATACGATAGAACCTTCTTCTCCTTAATGGCATTTGAATTTAATTTCTGACCAAATTAAAGAAAATAACTACCAAGTTAATATGGAATTTTATGGTCTTGTAACCATCTATTCAATCACCTTGTTAATGACCATAATTATTGTGGAGTTGAATGTTGGACGCCTAGGCTTCCTATAAAAGGAGCTCTCCTCCTCTATTCCAAAATATCCTATTAGCTCACACTCTTCTTTGAGCTCTCCACTTCTCTCTCCACATCATGACATTTTTCATATTCATAAGGGTCAGAGTTCTAGACCATCAAAAGTTTGAAAGGAGTGCAATAGTGCTTCTTATTGCACTCGTGATTGGGCATTGTATCTTGGGAACTCTCTTATCCACGGATGCCTGAAGCTATAAGGCGGATAATAAGAGTTTAAGGGCACACGGTTCAACTGTGGCCTCGTCCAGGATTAAATCTGAAGTTCGTGATATCGATGAGGACTATTATCGAAGAACATAAGACATAAGGAGGTGATATTATTACGGTTGTGCAACCGTATCGTAAGAATATTCTTTCTCAGCTTTTATATACTAATCTTTATATATATATATGTAAACCATAATTTACTAATATTAGTTCCAACATAGAAGTGAACTAGATGGTTTAACTGTAGTATTTACATTGTTAGATGGAATTAGTGCAGCAAGGTGGCGGCCGCATGCTTTTACAGGATTTTGTGATTGTCTTGCCATTATATAACATAAAACTGGAGACATGGTAATCTCTTGCATATCGTATGTTAATCATAAAATATTTTTTTTATATTAATTGATCTTTGTTTTACAAGACTAATTAATTAAAATTTGAGTTGTGTAGAATTTTTTTAAAATTTGACAAAACTCATCTATCGAGTCCACTTAGACATTTGATATTCATAGTGACTAGTATAAAAAGTGAGAGTTTGTCATCTTAATAATATTTTTTTATTCATAAAACTTAAATTATTTCAAAAAAATCAAAATCTATTACCCCCTCATCAATTTTATAAGAGTAACTTCACAGCATCCTAGCGTTGCTGCTCGAGATGTTGTAGCTATTTTGAATAAGTTAAAATGTAGTACTGAAAATGGCTTTACAAGCAACCTCTAAATATGGAATTGATTCCATATGGGATGGCAACCTAAAAAGAATAGGTTCTATTTATAATATTAAATGTTAAAATTCTCAAGTTATCAAAAAAAAATGTCGATCTCATATTATTCTTATTGAATTTCAGTGTTACTTGGATTTACCAAAAAAAATCATAGTGTTACTTGGAACCGCTAATATTTGTGTTTGATTGATGATTCTGTTATTCCAATAAGCCAGAGAAGTCAATATCTTTGACCTTTACCAGTCAAAAGGTTCCTCGATACCCCTCGTTTTACTTTATTCGATTAGATTGTTTGGTTAAGACTAGCCCATAAAAGTTAATCAAGGTTAATTTGTTATGATTATATTTTTAATAAATATTTAACATTAATAAATTAACATATAATTCATATTCAAAACTTTTTAATTAAATTACTTATCTTATCGAATAATTTAAGTAATTATTAGTCTTGATCCGGATAGATCAAGTCAAAACAGTCCCCTTTGTAAGAATATCAGGCTAAAAAGTCTGCTATAATGTAATTGCGTAGTAGTTATACTTTTTTGAATGCTTGAAGCTAACAATATAGACCAAGAACTTTCTTCGTTGGAACGTGGACTGATTAGCTTAACCTCACATTAAAAAATTATAACGTTCCTACTTGCTCCTTAGAAACCAACCATATATACCAACAACTTGCAACACGAAATAATATTTTCTCCATATAACGTTAAGATCCTGACATGGCAGTCAGATATTTAACGTTAGTTATGTTCTAATATGATATTGTAGAAACATAATTTTGTTTTGAAGATCCTGATATAATTGGTTACGAGTACGGTTGGGATGCAAATTTTGGGCTCTTACAGAAATTGATTTAATAGACTAGTTTCTACATATTGCTTTCAGAGGTTTCTATATATTGTTTCTTACTGCTCTTACATTGAAGCATTGTTTCAAAATTATTAGTCCAGCAGGCGGTCCAATTAGGCAGACTAAGACCTGATCACGAAGGACAGATCATTTTATAGCAAAACCCAGAGGATGAACCGTTTGGTCTAGAACAAATGTCTAAAACTTATTTTTTATTGAAAAAAATGTTTTGTTCTTTTGTTATATTATAGTTTATTAATGAAGATTTTCGGTACTATAATTTTTGAAATAAAATTAGAGAACTGTGAAATCATTTAATATTTTAATGTTAAATATAAGTAATAATATAGTATTTGAAAAAAAAACTTATGATTCGAGCGACAATCTAATCATGCATGCAGATCAGAGAAAAACTTGATAGCTACAAATTGATACTATCGAGCAAAAGTGAGTCATTCTTAAAAATGAATTATTTTTATTAGTTTTTATCGAAATCGCATCACCAATAATATTTTATTATAAGTAAATGTTATTTTATAAATAATATACTTTATATGGAATAGTACATATAAGTAACATGTGATTTGGTCTGTCCCAAAAAAAACCGAGTAATTTTTTCCTCCAAATTTAGTATTTGTAATTTTATTTCGGGGACAACTTTATTCCTGAGCAGCTTTGAAAGGTGTCCGGCCACTTGGCATTATCACGTAATCGCCATGTAAGTATTATGTCAACTATTGTATTTTACTTGGTCAGGGTAACGTGGCATGGAAAAATTACCACTTTCTTCTCCTTGTTTTTTTTCTCCTTCCTCTTTATCCTCCCTCCTATGTCACTCCTCCTCTGCCCCCTTCTCCTCTCTTTCCTCCTCTTCCTCCTCCTCCTTCTTCTTCCTCCTCCTCCCCTCTTTCCTCCTCTTCCTCCTTCCTCTTCCTCCTCCTCTCTCTTCCTCCACCCTCCGATCCTCCTCTCTTTCCTCCTCTGCCCCCTCCTCCTCCTCCCTCATCTTCCTCCTCCCTCCTCCTCCATCTCTCCTCCTCCTCCTCCTCCTCCTTTCTCCTCCTCCTCCCTCCTCCTCCGCCCCTCTTCCTCCTCCCTCTTCCTCTGCCCCCTCCTCCTCTCTTTTCTCCTCCTCTTCTCCTCCTCCTCCTCTTCCTTCTTCTTTCTCCTCCTCCATCATCCTCTTCCACTCCTCCTCCTCTTTTTCCTCCTCCTCCCTCCTGCACCCCTTCCTCCTCCTTCATCTTCCTCTTTTTAAAAAATGTACTAAAGTGGTAATTTGTCATGTCATGTCACCCAGGCTAAGTAGGATGAAATAATTTACGTGACACTCACGTGGCACTAACAGGTGGCCCGACACTCTTCGAAGCTGCCCAGGACTAAAATTATCCCCGAAATAAAACTACAGATACTAAATTTGAAAAAAAATAACACGGTCTTTTTTTGTAACAGGCCAAACCATATAGTATTTATGTGTACTTTTTCCTACTTTATATATGTATTCATAAAAAAAATTCGCTCATATAAAAGTAAGATAATAGCCCCGAACTTCATTATCATGGATAAATTGTTATGTCTGTAATCATGCTTTAGGGTTTAGGATTTAGGAGAAACACTAAGCATTATTTCAAAGGGAGGCGAAAGTCGATGGTGACAAGAAGAAGTCATAGCCCTATGCGACGCCGAATTTGGTATTCCTATCGACCAGCTACAAAATCATGTTTTATCTATCAATTTAGTCCAATCAACATAATAACTAGTGAAATTTTACTAAATTTTTACTCTTAACAAATTTAAGATATATATATATACCGACCTGTCGGGATTAATATATCATTCATTTTTTAAAAAATTGCAATTTAAGAAAATTTTCTTTTTCCGACTATACTGGATTTTTATGTCTCATTAAGTATATCACTTTAATTTTTAGATCCAAACACTAATGATTTCTGAATTTCATGATAAATTGGAACACTAATTTTGACTCTTCCAAGTTCAAAGTTCATTATGAGCTAAGCTATAAAAGGTGGAAACGTTACTTGTAAAAAAAGTCGGGTAAAAATCATCGATAGTCACTAAACTATGGTCACCAAGTTAATTTTTTCTTTATGATCACTAAACTATGTTAAGTTAGTCATTTACGGTCACTTTCACAAGAATCTTCCCGGATGTGCATCAGTCGGACCAAACCCCCAGGTCCGTTTCCAAATCGTAAAACTCCACCTTTTCTTCTTGTCTTCTCCTTCTTTTTCTCTACCTTCTCCCCTGCAACTATATTCCCAATATTTTTTCAAAATTCCATGAACCCACCTTCCTCAACAAGAGTCTACATTGTGTCCCGACCAAGTCAAGCTCTACAGAGGTCTGAGTTTCAGTGACGTTATTTAGATAGGTGGCTGGATACTCGATAAATACCATCCCTTTTCTGATGGCGTCAGAGAGGTTGGTCCGATCGACGTGGATAACTTAGAGAGAGAGAAAGAGAGGTTTTGAGAGACATGGAGAGGGAAATCTGCCACGACATTGACCCGGTCTTGCCAGGATTGTGACCTTCACCGACCCTCATCCTCCTTTGCTCTGCTCTTCCACTTTGTCATCCTCTATCAGAAGCTCATTCGCAACTACAACACTCCTTGACATCATCATATCTCAAGTTCTAGATTGTTGATGTCGGAATTAACCTCGCAAATGTTAACTCTTCTCGACAAAGAAATTGCAAGTAGATGTTTGAGGATTTAATAGATTTGAAGCTAGTTTTTATGAATTATTGTGGTGCATTTTGTTTATGCATCCTTCTTATTTGATGGTGACTTGGAAGCAGAACAGGGACCATAAACGGAAATAAATTAACTAAGTGACCATCGACAAAAGGTTATTGAATGTCACTTACCCAACAAAAAATTGGGAACGTGGGAATTAAGTCCATGATAAATTCCATCTCGAAAGTTTATTCCAAAGGACCAAAAAAAGCTTAGACTACTTCGGTCCTTCCCATCTATCATTTTTTTTTCGTTCATCACTTTTCAAAAGAAAAATATGTTTTCGTAGGGTCAAAGTAAAGCCGAAATTGTTTACTTGTTAATGGTAAGGACTTGCCGACGGCTTTGATTGGTTCCGAGTAAGGACATAATTTCAAACGGTACGAAATAAATAGTAAATTATGTTAATTTATTTTATTTTATTTTTTAATATTGATATATTTTGCATGTCTTATTAATATTAGTATGTGTAAATTTTTTTGTAAATTTTTTTATTTAAAAAAATACCAGACTATAAAATGAGATGTCATATTGGTATGCTTTGTACGTTAATACTCACATGTCTTGTGTATCATATTGACATATTTTGTATGTCAACAATGGCATGGAATATTATGTGCATCATATTAAAATATTTTGTATGTTAACAATAGCATGTCTTTTTTTTTTGTCAAGTTTTCACATTTTTGCAAAACAGATTTATACATGTTAATATTGTAAACTAAAACATGTCAGAGTAATCAATTTTTTTTATTCTATATGATTTAAGATAATCCTTTTTCGTACTCAATCTATCTCGTTGTTGACAACTCTATGAGAAATGAAGTTTACGAGTAGTTGTTAAAACAAATCTCTTATAATGAACGAATCAGTAAGTTTAGCATAAAATCTGCTTAACAAAATCTATTAGGATCTAAATGAATTAGCCTAAAATCTTAAAGTGGTCTCTTAATTTTTTTGGTTAATCAAAAAATGTATAAGTTTTCTAATAATTCATAAACAAAACTAATATTCAGTCTGAGGAGTTTGCATTTCAAATAGAATTTATATTAGTTAAAAAGTTACTTAACTTTTGACAAAAAGATAAATAACAAACGAAAATTACTACTAATCTACCAGTAGATTGCATTCCGAAAAAAAAAATCTACCAGTAGATTGCATACTTTTTACAAAAAGATAAATAACAAACCAAAACTATTACTGCTACCTCAAACTTTTTCAACAACAGGGACGTATCTGTAGCCTACAAGGGAACGTGAAAAATAAATTATCAGTTTTGGATATCTTCACTTTTTTAGTTTTTAACATGGAAGAAAAACTACTCTACTTAAGTTTATTCTTGTTTCTTAGTACTTTTCGGATTTCAAATTCAGGGCAGTCATAGTAGACTCCAAGCAAAAAGTTCGGCAAAAAAAACTTCAGTGCATTCTTTTATCCAAAACAACCTAAGCCTTGGACCCAAAAAGACCAAACTTGAAATTCATATTTTTGTGGTTAATAATCCCCATTAATGTATAATGTATGAGGTGATTAAAGCAGAGCTTACATCAGAGGACACGTATTTTTTACGTGATTAATTGCTCGGCTCATTGTTCGGAGTTTCTCTGAGCTTTTGATCTACCTTGATTTGGTGTGTTATGTTGTGTTCTCTTGGTACTTTAGGTGTAGATTCAGTTATATTTGGTGTATATTCGGGTATTTCTGACTTGACCTTAGTGTTTTAGGTTTTATCATTTATTGATGTCACATTAGATATTGTATATCAGCTTTGCTTGATATTCCTTATTTAGTACTTAAAATACAATACCTTAGGGCATAAGTATAACATCTATTAGAGATCATTTTGGGAATATATCATTTCACTTATTAAAAAAATGATTTGGGTTGGGGGAGATCACATGGTAAAGAATAAACCACCAGGGTAGGAGGGTCATATCGCACCTAAAAACAAATATTGGATCCCTTTCATATTTTCTAAATTAACAAAACTTATTTTAAAAATAATTTTGCTAATAATAATTTTATAACCGTAAACTTTAAAGTCGTGATTGTTCTCAATAAATAAATTCAAATATCTCGAACCATTCCGATTATCAAATGTGGGGCACTTTGTATCATCAAAGAGTAGAACCGATTTTGCACATCGAATGGCCTTTTTGAATAGAATCCTCTGAAACTCGGAAAAGGTAAGCTAATGTCGTTGTCCACCATAAAAAGAGAGAGGTATTGACTTAGTAAGATTGTGGACCCTATTTAAAATTAAGTCATCTCCCCTCGTCGTCGTCTTCAGAGAATAGAGAGGAGGGAGAGACTGTTCAGTTAATGTTTGGCCCATTTCCCAAATTTACTGAAACTAATTAGTATTATCGAGTATTATCCAAATTAATATAAGACATTATCATGAATTTGAGACAAACGTGGTCGAATAATATTGAGTAGCGGGATAAAATCGATCAAATACTATATTTACATCTAACCCATAACATATAATTAGGAGACATGTGCTAATAAGCACTTGTGTACATAACAAAGCCAAAGAACTTGTAGTTAATTTTCAAAAAATATATATATTTCAAAAAAGTTTGCATTTAAAAACCCAATAGCGCAAAAATTATTTACTATTTTGGTAGTATTTTTTCTTTGGGCAAATAAAACTACTTATAAAAAGGTAATGTGCATGTATATTTTTTGAATTTATGAATAAGACAATCACACTTACATTGACCAATTTTACGGTAAACAATGTAATAATCTCAATCAAACTCATTTGCAAAACATTATAAAACTCTGCCTCTCTCTTTCTTCAATAGTATAGAACTCTCTTTTTGAAAGGAAAAAAAAATCATTTTCTTATTGCCCCCAATATATTTCATTTTCTGTTCAAATAATTGAAGAGTGGCCCTACATTGCAACTGGACCAGTTGGCCCAAATAGTCGTCTAGTGAGAGAGAGAGAGAGAGAGAGAGAGAGAGAGAGAGAGAGAGAGAGAGAGAGAGAGAGAGAGAGAGAGAGAGAGAGAGAGAGAGAGAGAGAGAGAGAGAGAGAGAGAGAGAGAGAGAGAGAGAGAGAGAGTGGAGGAGGGGAAGGATTTCAACTAAGCCAGGCCTCTTCCTGACCCTTCTATTACTTTGAAGGTTGTTTTTCCTTATCAATTTAAAGAGGGATTCCTTTTGATTGAAGCAATTTTTGACCCTTGGTGGATGGAAATATGAATAATAAATAAAGAAGTGGAGAGGTCATGATATGACTGTGCTGGCCACACACCTTGGTCCTTCGGCCTAACATAAGTTTTAAGATGTGTCGAGGGACAAAAACCGACCTTTTCGTGATAGGAATTGATTGAGTGTAATAAATTTTCCGATTCGAAGTTTGTAAGCACAATATATATTGTAGATACAATCGTTTTTATATTATGTCTGATAGTGTTCAAGAATATAATATCTGAATTTACAAATAGAAATTCACTGTCTTTAGATATGACATCATTTACTCAAAATGATAATTGTGCGAATTTGGAATTGTTATTCATAATTAACATTCAAATTTTAGAAAAAAATGCCAAAACTATTGTCCTCGTACGTCACCTAAAATATATGGAATCACGTATGCAGGGACTGGTAAATAATCTTTCGGCAATAACCTAATCAACTAAGGATTGGTTTGGTAAATGGTAATAAAGTTGCATTCCATTCAATCTTACATTTTCTAATAAAAATATTCCACTTAGAAAATAGTAAAAAGAAATCCAGTTATAAAACAAAGTCGCATGTAATAATCTCAAACAAATTATATCTAAACACCGTATACAATTCACTAGAGTTAACCTTATACAAATCAGTGAAAAAATTTGACGTAATAACTTTTATCAAGACTTATTGTTATACTTAGAATCACTGAGATTAGTCATACAAATAGTTTTTACTAGTAATCTTGGTGTTTTATAAAAGTATTGTATTTACAAAAAAAAAACTTTGATTTTAAGTTAAGTAAATCGACAGGTGTTGTGTTATTCACTGTTAGATTTTTTGGGTGCTGTTAGATTTTTTGGCTGGGTTTTATTTCATTGTCCGAATCTAGTGCTCGGAAGTTGAGAGACGACCGGTTATTATTCTTATTGTTGATGTCAATTGTACGACTAATTTCCACCAAAAAAAAAAATTTGTACGACTAATCCACATTACCCTGTAGCTAACTAGCTATATATTTTCCAAATTTCTATTTCTGCTCAAATCATCAAAGTTGGCACCAAAGGGGAAAAGATAAATGTCTCTTTATCTTGATAAAAAGGGATTCGTTGTACGTCACACTGTTCGCAGTTCGCACAATGGGTCGATCATAGTTTGGTCTGAATATTTTAATTGCTTTTGGTATGGATCAAAATGTTAGCAACTATAATAAGCACAAACCTGACAACCGGCCCATGATCAACGCTAATTTTCCTTATAAAAGTTTTTAAGTAAAATTAATTTGTGTATTGGAGTAGTTTACAAAACAAAAAATATGCCTTTTAAAAAGGTTTTTTATTATTCCATATTTCTGTTGACAATTTCAAATCCTTGTAAGATTAATAAGCTCACAAGTGACAAATAATCCGTAAAAGAGTCAGCCAATCACAAAATTTTTGCACAGAATTAATTAACTCGGCACGTAGTTTATTAATTTATTTCCATTAGTTACAAAACCAGAATGATCTCCTCTAAATTATTCTCTTGCCAAAATTTCAGCAAGAGAATGACCTCCTTCAGTATGAGCTTCTTGTGCATTCAGTGATGGAGCTAGGCGTAGTTATGATATAGTTAATTTAACTTATTTTTTATAATTTTTTTAGTGTATGTCCTTATTAAAATTTGAAAATTATATTTTCAAAAAATTAATCAATATACAAATGAAAATTAAATCTTAAAAAATTAAAAATTGATTCCATTCTGAAAAACAATTGACTTCGCCACTGTGTGCATTCTATGTTTTTAATAAGAAAATAGTTAATATGGTTTCAACTTTCAATCGATCCACACCCAGGATTATCCACAAATATCTGTCACTTCATCATAAATAAGTTTCCCAATTCATAGGATCTCCGGCGCCCAGTTGACTTGTAAAGTAATTATTTATAGTACGTACTCTCCTGCCTCTAAAAAGTGATAAACTAGTACTAATTCTAAACCTATTTGTCGAGGTTGCATATGCAATTGCGTGGTTGATGAGCTTGCAAACCCTAATCATGGACGCATGTTGCACTCGATGCACGCACCCCAAGTTTATCTGATGAAGTCATCATCCCAATAATGCATTTAATTTATGTTATACTTATATATATTTGACTTTTGCATCATTATTTTAATGATTTTCTTACTATGTGTACATGGAAGATACTAAATACAGATATAATATATTTTTATGTTTACAGTTTAAAAGTATTTAATGAGTCCTTGCACCCTGATAGATAGTCTTTTCATGTATCTCAAATATATCTTTTCAATTGAATTTTATTGAATCGGAAATTTTAATGAAAATACAGTTATAACCTTGTATTTACGGCTATGAGAGAATTCAACACTTATGACATGTCTTACCAATTCATTTTTATGGTTAATTAAACATGTTCATTTGTGCATAATATAATTTTACTTTAAAAAATTAAACCTGTCTACTATTCCAAAAACAAACAGAATTTATATTTACGTGATTCCAAAAAATAAAAATGAAAATTTACAAATAAAAGAATCAATAAAATTTACGTATTCAAATATTACGCATTAATGTATTAGCAAATTAAATTTAGATTTTATTTTGAATAGAATAAAATATATGTTAGAGTTTTCCAAATGAATTTCATTTACAACCAAATAGCATACATTTTCTGAATATGTAAACGGATATTTAGATTATTTTAGAACCCTAAATAACATCAATGTAAGCAGATGAATTTTGTAGTTAAATGCAAGGTTCGTGACCGTTCATCCAGTTAGGTCAAAACCTAAGAAAACATAGTTATGACTTTTTTTTGGGTCAGTAAGCTAACAAGATGAACTGGCTGCTCTGACGTAGTTCATCTGATAATCAACAATGTTAGGTTGAAACGATATTGAGATAGTAACGAGTCACAATTCAACAGGTCAGATTTTTTTTTTAATCATGTACTTTACTCTTGTAGGTTTTCCCAAAATTGAGTTTATTGCGGCGGTTGATAGTATGGACATAATCTTGTGAATGTAAAACATGATAGAAAAATTCATATAAGATTACAAATAATTAAATTCGAACCGATGACTTTTACCACGTTAAAATATCATTGTACAACTGAGTTATATCACTTTTTAGATCTTGCAATAGAATGGACTAATCTTAATACAAAGAGTTTAGGCTGACAAATAATTTAGTTCCAACTGATATCTTTTACTCGTCAAAAGTAACATATCGTGGAGTTATATCACTTTTTCGAACTTGAAATACAAATGATTAATCCAATTATTTTTATTGACCAACACTGATATTTTTTAGAAAATTACCCATCTTGAAATTGCCTATGACCAATTATTTTTAATTTGAATTTCTCAAAATAAGTATATCCTTGGAATTCTCCCAACAAGTATGTCAAAAAATGTGTATCTTGTTGATATAGATAATACAAATTAAATCACTTAAATATTTTAGTAAAAAAATATTATTTATGGAGTATCGAATTCTCCCTCCTTAAATGTGTGATGTCATTATGCCACACATAAAATTCTTCAAATTCTTATTTTCATGCATTTTTGATCTCTGAACTATATCGTATTGGTCGAGCTCTTGCTCTAATAGCACTTGTAATATTTCGTGAGCCAATTATCAGACCATTACAAAACTTTTAGAGCGTGTTTTATTCTTGATCACATATATTTTAAAAAAATTCTCAAGAGATCATCAATAGTGAAATTGTTCATGACCAACCGCATTTAATCCTAGCGTTGTTACCACATATGTGCCAATAAAGAAAGCACACATGACTATTATAAATAATATAAACTAAATCATTTAATTATTTCAAACACAATATATTATTTAGAGGTATCACATTCCCTTTACCTAGTTATTGTCTCTCATACCCCACCCCCGATTTACAATCATGCTTTGTGAAAAAAAAAATTCAAATTCTGGATTTTCTGGTCTAGATTTGGAATGAGCCAAAGAACTGGATTAGTTTTGGTCGAGAACCGATTAGCAAATGGTCGATGGAGGACTCATAATTTAATTAGAATGGTTATAACTTTTTATGGTTCGACCCAAATAATACAGGTCAACAGATACCTCAGCCACAACAAGGACAACCTCCGCAGGATCGCCGGAGTGAAGATGAGTTGAGGAAGCAAGTGCTAGACCATGAAATCACGATCAGAAATTTGGAGATACAAATTGGCCAGTTAGCAGCACAATTGAACACAAGACAGTCGGGCACACTTTCAAGCAATACTGAAACCCCTCCCACTAGGCAGGATCGATACGGCCCGAACAGTTTCATATAACCCAATTCCAATTTCTTGTTCCGATTGTGGTGATTTCTTAAGCCAAGAGAATAATTCAACGCCCGTAGAAAACAAGACACACAAAGAAAATTGATTTATATTCATTTTCCTACTCCTTTTCTTTCTCTTCATTGTTTTTATACAACATAGTGTTACATTAATTAGTCAATTAAATTATATTTGAATTAAATAAAATTTTTGAAAGATGACAAAAAAAATTCACGAAATATTTATTTTTCATATATTTTCTATCGATAAAACTCTATATCATATAATCGTACTGTTCAACGATTTTAGAAAAAAAAAACTCTTTCATTATTTTGCTGAAAATATGGTCCACCCGATGCAACGTCCGCAAAAAATTTATAGTGGAAAGTGAAAATAATATTGGAATTATTGCTACCAAAGTAAACGATCCTATTCCCACCAAAAAAAAAAAGTAAACGATCCTATCAGTTGTCAAGGAGGAAATTATCTAACAAGATCCGTTTTGTCAGACATGTTAAATTGCGAATTAATGATCACAAATTCATGTAACTTTCGTAACATACAATTTTAGGTAACATCAAAACTCCCAAATAATTTTTTTAAATTAACATGCTAAAAAGTGATTTGAAACACTCTGTACGTGCTCATTTAATTGATCAAATTAACACTTAATTTAAAATCAAGAGTGCCACTGTACTATGATTCACATCGGCAACCCCCAATTTATGACTCAGAGCATAGTTTTCAAAATCGGACTGGAGATCGGACCGGTGGGCTGGCCGATCTCCGGTCAGACTGGTCCGACCGGTCGAATGGCCGGTCGGACCAAATTTTTTTTTAAGAAAAATTCAATTTTTTTATTAAAAAAATTCTATTTTTTAAAAAAAAGTTATTTTTTTTAAAAAATAATATTTTTTTTAAAAAAAAATATTTTTTTAATATTTTCCGATCGAACCGCCCCCGGTTTCCGGTCAGACCAGCCGGTCCGACCAGAAAATCCCAAAAATCACCCGGTTAATAAGGTACCCGGTCCGATTATCAGTTTCTGACCGGTTAAGTGGCCGATTCGCGGTCCGACCGGTCGGACCGCCGGTCGGACCGCCGATTTAAAAACAATGACTCAGAGGCTTTTTCCAATTTGCAATGGAGAAGTGTTTTTTCATGAATTTTTTTAAAACAACCGAAACATATTGAAACAAAATTTCTGAATCGAGCACTATAATAAGATATATATTTTTTCTTGAATTTGTCTGGGTAATACTTTCGGGATCCTTATATATTCACAGTCCTCCCATGTTTCCTTGTAACCGAATTTCTTTGAATAGGATAAGGCTCACAATTGGGAATAGTGGGAAGTAGAGATGGATTCCACTTGGGCAACTTGTCTCTTTCTTTTTTTTTAATTAAAGATGCATGTCGTAGTTTAAAGTGGCTTCATCTCTTTCATCACTTGTCGTGGCCACAGAATCTAAGATGTCCATATTCCCACTAATAGGAATATAAATGGATGGGTTTCCATACAAGGAATATGGTAGCTTTTCTTTAATTTTTTAGCTTGTTTTGGACAATAGTTTTTTTTTAGTCAATTTTGGACAATAGTTTTTAATCGACTGTAATATGCATCATATGCATCAGTGATAATTTGGTGAGCTTTGGGAAATACACTTCACTAATAAAAATAATGTCTTCGGGTCAGAGATGACAATAGTTCTTAAAGATCAGCATTTTAAGACATAGTAGTGGCGCATAAAAGGAGGCTCTTCGTTCCTTACATTACTTGTGTACGCATTAATCTAATATAAACGCATAATATTTATTTTGGTTGCCATGATATTTGAATTGTATGCCGATCTTATCTTAGACTAATATCTCCATATTTAAATGTAGAATGTCTCATATAAGACATTTATAAGAAAGGAAAATTTTAAATTAATGTTAATCGGATTGCTCTGCGGACGACAACAAAGACAAAACGAACGGGAGCAAAAACACGTCGAGAGTGAGATTATATTTAATTCCAACGAATTGAAATCGGAGGCAAAAGCAACTTCTAAGAAGACGATGGGGGTGTGACAGCGATTTCCTTGCAAAGCCTAGCAGTCCAAACTTTTCAAACATCACATATAAGACACAATAAAGTTGACATCGATCGATTCATGAATTATAAATTTGTCATATTTTTACGATAAATTCATAAAATATTTGTTATGGTAGCAACTTCTAAGTTGTCTAATTACGTTATGTAATTAATATTTTTTGGACAATATATAGTGGGGGCACCTCTTCTACTTTTGAGCCAATAGGTCAATAGTCTTCGCACATCAACGAAGACGCACGGGCATTTCGTAGTTTCAACTCTTAGCAGTTAAAATCTCCTTTTCGAATTTCAATTCAAAATGTTAGAGCCGTGCATCGAGTCACGTTCATTGTTAAAGTGCTTTTTCGGGTCAGAAGTGGTAACCCAATATTCGCATACGATGCTTTCCCTATGTAACAATGTCTCGGCTCGTTCTATTTTTTGGGTCCCGGATTGGACCGTCATTTCAACCTAGTTAATCATTGGTTAACCATGTTGACCATCGTTCTTTTGATTGGACTATCAATTCAATCTAGTTAATCACATTGACTGTCGGTTTAATCACTTTTCGAGTTTTGGAGTTAACATAATCATGTTTGAGTATTTGATAATCTGAATTTCGAATTATTCAAATTTTCAAAATTATTATTTTTCGATGCGATTCTAAATCTAAATTTTAAAATTCAAAAATATTTCGGATACGAATTCAAATAATTTTTAAATTATCCGTAATCTTTTCCGGGAGAATTAGTTCACTATATCTCTATCCATCAGATTATCGTAATCTCCGAATGAAATCTTTGCTATCTTGCACTGTAAACACCTCCTACTTCTCTTTCGAAAACTTCAAATTGAAAAAAGAAAGGGAACTCAAAAGTTAAATCAAACAATTTACCTCTTAGTAGTAAATCAAAAGTGAACGATTTACTAAGTAACCTCAACGACCCATTGTTTTAAAAAATGTGGTCTGACTGCCAATTGGCCCTAAGAGCGTTCTATTTTTGGTTTAAAAAAATGCTATCCAGGCGAGTCACCCAAATTTTGATCGTACTATACGATTCGCCCGAAAAATTTGATCAGACCAAATGGTTTATATTCAATTCGAAACTACCCGTTTGTATGGATATTTTATAAAATGAATTTATTTATATGTTATTATTATTTTATTACATAAATTATTTACCTATATATATTTCAAAAAATAACAAAAAATATAAGAAAAAAATCTGGTTCGACCAACAGTTAGGCCAATCAGACCAGTTGACCCAGAGGTTGGATCCAATTGCGAGTCGATCTCTAAGAACAATGCAACGACCTACAGAAAAGTACCCTGTGGTTTGACGAATTATCACTTGGGTACCCTGTGCTTTTTGAACCGTAAAACAGGTCCAAGTTTAGAAAATTTCCATCACGGACCGGTCCCCAAGTCCGGTCCGTGAGTTTTTGATGAAACGACGTCGTTTCATCGCTTAGGTGGCGGTCCACGTTTTTGACTTGTAAAAACGTGGCTAAGTTAGGCAAATGTCTATTTTAGTACCCAAATTTTAATAATATATTTCGAAATCCCCCCTTAATTAAAAAATCAAAACCCAAAATTTCCCCATTTCCCTCTCTTTCCCTCTCTTTCCCGTCCCCACTACCCACACTTCCTCTTCCTCCCAAACTCACGCCCTCCTAAATCAAAACACACTTCCTCTCTCCGACAATACACCTTCTCCTTTTCCCCTCTCTCCGACGATACACCTTCCCCTTTTCCCCACCCTTGCTCTCGTCTTCCGAGCAGGTAAGTACTTCTCTCTCTCGTCTTCCCAGCAGTAGCAGATTTTAGGGTTCCATTGTGGTGACCCGATTTTGCTTCTATTTTGGTAGGTTTTAGGGTTTATGCGTGATGGCCGACGAGCGTATTCGTCTGAGGTACCATTTCGGTGGTAGATGGCAACAAAATCCACGCATGCAATATGTTGAAGGGGCCTCGTTCGAGACAACATCGTTTGGGTTTGAAATAGATAGGTTTAGCTATTGGGTTCTTCGTAAGTTTTATACAGGTGTTCTGAAGATGAAAGAGGTTCACTTATGGTTTAAGATGGATGACGGTGGAGGTGGTGAGGGTGAGATAGTGCGGATTCTCAGTGATGTTGAGGTAGTACGAATGATTGAAGCTCGAAAGGCTGACTCGTTTACTGATGTTTATGGGATAGAAGTTGGCTTAGTTATTCAGAATTTGGACGAGTTGCAGAGAAGATTGAATACTGAAAGGACAACTGATAAAGATCTTGATCAAATACAAATGCCTAATGAGGTTGTCGAGGAAGATTGGAGTGCAGATGAGGAAGGAAGTGGGGAAGACTCGGAAAGTAGCGAGGATGAAGACTGGAATGAGGAACAGAATGAGGACTCAGAAAGCAGTGAAAGTAGTGAGCATGTGGAGGAGTGTGTTAGCGAGGATGTGGATGTTCCAGTGGATGTTTCAGAGGATGTTTCAGAGGATGTTCCAGAGGATGTTCCAGTGGATGTGGATGTGCGAAGGAATGTAGGTGTCAATGTGGATGTGCAGGAGAATGTGGATGTCAATGTGGATGGGCGGGAGAGAGTGGATGTCAATGTGGAGGATGTGGAGGAAGGAGATAATGGAAATGTGCGTGTTAGAAGGAACATCCAGTAGTTTGAAGAGATGCCCGATCCTGTGATTCTTGGTGATATGGAGCTACTTAGAGTCGTACATGACTCAGACGATAATGTCCGTATTGAACACCCATGGTTTGACGAGGAGTTGGCTAAATCAGGAAAGATTGTACTATCCAAAGGCATGAAGTTCAAGTCCGTTGTTAGCTTTAGAAAGGCATTAAAGGATTGGAGCATAAAAAAAAGTTGTGGTTACAAGTTCAAGAAGAACAACAAACAAAGAGTTACTGTCGGGTGTACTGAGAAAGTTGATCAAGATGAGGAAGCAGCTGCAGAAGACATAGTTTTGTACGAGTTTAGAGTTCATGCATCTCTGATCAACGACGAAGGAGTATTCCAGATTAAGACCTGGAACCCGAATCACACATGTATTCGAACTTGGGACAATCACTTGGTGACCTCTAGGTAACTGCTTTTTTGTTATGCTCAAATCCTTTAATGTATATTGGGTTGCAGCTGTACACAATTGAGATTAACTTTAAATATTGGGTTACAGGTACTTAGCTGAAAAGTTTCTTGAGGAGTTTAGGGACAACCCTACGTGGCCTGTAGCTTCAATGCAGCAAATATTTTAGAAGAGGTTGAAAGCCTCAATTACCATCCAGCAGTGCTACAGAGCAAAGAAGAGGGCACTGAAGATCATTCAAGGGGATGAGGCAGGCCAATACACTAGAATTCGGGACTACGGACATGTCATAGTCACATGTAGTCCAGATAGTACCGTTAAGATAAAGACGCGCATGGGTTGTCCAGGGTATATGACAGAGCAAAATCCGGAAGATTTGTTTCCTACAACAGTACCTCTCCCACTTGTCCCACAATTTCAGTATATGTATGTTAGATTTGGTGCTGCGAAGAATGCATTCTTTTCTGGCCTTAGGCCTTTTGTGGGATTAGATGGCTGCTTCTTGAAGGGGAGGTTTGGTGGTCAACTACTGTCCGCGGTCGCCAAAGACGGGAATGAGCAATTGTATCCATTGGCGATAGCAGTAGTTGATGCAGAGGATAAGGCGTCTTGGAGTTGGTTTTTGGAGAATCTAATCAATGACTTTGGCCATCCGAGTGATACACATATGATCTTCATGTCAGATAAACAAAAGGTACTAACTTACTCTCTAATTTTCATGAGGTCTTTAGTTTGAATTTTGTGATCACAATAGTAAACATATTTGCTGCTGTGATAATTTGGCTGATGTTCATAAAGGGACTGCAAGAAGCGATACATCAGCTAATGCCTGGAGTCGAGCACCGTTTCTGTGTGAAGCATCTCTATGAAAATTTCAAGGCAACTTATAAAGGTCAAGAGTACAAGGACCTCCTTTGGGCTGCTGCTTCGACTGGAAGTCTTGCTAAGTGGAAGTTTTATTTAGAAGAGATGAAGAAGTTGCCTATGGGTGAGGAAGCTGTGAAGTTCTTGATGAAGAATGAACCATCAACTTGGTGCAGAAGTCACTTCAGTACTCAATCAAAGACACACTTGCTTGTGAACAACATCAGCAAATCGTTTAATGCGGCAATCTTGAAAGGGAGAGACATGCCAATCCTGTCTATGTTAGAGTGGATTAGGAAAAATTTGATGAAGAAGATACACAAGAAGAGAGTGGCAATGGAAGCATACAATGGTCGCATTTGTCCCAACATCGTGACCGTGCTAGAGCGTATAAAACTGGCAGCAGGTAATTGTTTTGCAACTCCATGTGGGCCTCGGCAGTTTGAGATTGAATATTATGATACGACATGTGTCGTAGACATTAATGCTGGGAGTTGTACATGTCGAATGTGGGAGATCATGGGTATTCCCTGCAAGCATGCAGTTGCTGCAATTAGAGAATGTCGACTGCAGCCGGAAGCTTTTGTAGATGCCTTTTATTTTAAGGATACATATCTTGCCGTGTACTCCCATTACATTCCAGCCCTGCCGAGTAGGGATGAATGGGCGGTGACTGAAGAAGAGGACGTGCACCCTCCTTTGATTCGCAAGCCCACAGGTAGACCGAAATGCAAGAGAAGACGACGGGTGGGTGAAAAGGATAGCCACTCTGCTAAGCTATCTCAAGTAGGAGGAGATGTGCGATGTGGAAACTGTAAGCAGACATGCCATAATATACGAGGATGCAAGGCTGCTGTCACCGGTGAGTCACCAGCTCAAAGGAGGTATCGATTGAGAAAGGAAAAAGAAGCACAAGTTGCATCAACTTCGACCACAGCAACATCCAAAGTGATCTTACTAAGGCTCTTTTCACAAATGTTTGCTGTCTATTAATAATGTTTTTTGCCTTGTACGTAGAAATACAAAAGAAGGACTAAGACACAACAATCTCAACAATCAGATCAAGATGGACCAGCAGCAAATCAGAATTAAAGTTGATGATGGACCAGCAGCAAATCAGAATTGAAGTTGATGGATTCTGTGGAGATTTGTTGGCTGTGCTTAGCTAGTAGTGTTAGTTTTTGTAAGCCTTAGGGCTAAGGATGTCTATGATGTTCGTAGTGATGCTAACTTTTGGACACCTATGTTAAGTGCTGTTATTTTGGATTGCAAACGGTTGGATTGTGGATGTTAAGCAGCATGAAAATACTATGTATTCGGCAACTTTTGGGCAAACATTATAGACATCTTTCACCTTTTATTTGATCATTACCATAACTTACATTCATGTTCATGAAAGCAGATACATTACAAGCAAGCAAAGTACACTAACACACATAAGATTTTGATGCATCTTGCACTTCTTCTCACTTTTGCACAACTCAATTTTCACATCACATAACTCTCCTTTCAGCTTTTCAACTTCATTTTGTTGATGATTCACACTTTTCTCGAGCTCGGCAATTTGTTCTTGTCTATGCGTAATAGAGCCAAAAAGTTCGGGTAATAACTCCATACCATACTTACACGTCGGTGGATCAAACCACATGAAGAAATTACACTTCTTGACACCACTCTCGTTGTACCTACCGCACCCATAAAACCTTCTTCCCATATTATCCTTGGTTTGAGCAATTCTCATGGATGATTTAACTCCACATCCACAACTTTTCTCCCATGCTTTCTTGCCCGCACAACCTGGAGAAGCACTTCTCCTATCCCATGAAGCTCCATACGATCCAGATGAAGCTTTGCTACTGCTCATTATTGGAGTCTTAGTCGGAATTGCCCTTAAAGAGTCAAGCTTGAGCTAATCGAAAGAAGTACGAACCTTACAAACTCGTAGAATGGAAGCTCGGGCTGCTGCGATGATGGAGTTCTTGGTCGGGTATCATCGGGTATGGAAGCTCGGAGAGGAGAGGATGAAGTTCTTTGTCGGGTATTGTTGGGTATGGAAGCTTGGAGAGGTTCGAACCTTAACTGGCTGAATGGAAGCTCAAAGAGGAGATGATGAAGTTCTTGGTCGGGTACGAAGAGAGGTGAGAGGAAGGGGGAAGGGGGAAGATTAAAAAAGTTAGGGTTTTGAATTTTTTAATTTGGGGATTTTGAAATTTAATATTTAACGTTGGGTATTAAAAATGACATTTGCCTCTACGCCATCTCATCTGCAGCGTTTGACGGAGCCAAAAACGTGGACATCCACGTCATTATCGAAACGACGTCGTTTCGTCAAAAACTCACGGACCGGACTTGGGGACCGGTCCGTGATGGAAATTTTCTAAACTTGGACCTGTTTTACGGTTCAAAAAGTACAGGGTACCCAAGTGATAATTCGTCAAACCACAGGGTACTTTTCTGTACTTTTCCCTAAATCAAAAGTGAACGATTTACTAAGTAACCTCAACGACCCATTGTTTTAAAAAATGTGGTCTGACCGCCAATTGGCCCTAAGAGCGTTCTATTTTTGGTTAAAAAAAAATGCTATCCAGGTGAGTCACCCAAATTTTGATCGTACTATACGATTCGCCCGAAAAATTTGATTAGACCAAATGGTTTATATTCAATTCGAAACTACCCGTTTGTATGGATATTTTATAAAATGAATTTATTTATATGTTATTATTATTTTATTACATAAATTATTTACCTATATATATATTTCAGAAAATAACAAAAAATATAAGAAAAAATCTGGTTCGACCAACAGTTAGGCCAATCAGACCAGTTGACCCAGAGGTTGGATCCAGTTGCGGGTCGATCTCTAAGAACAATGCAACGACCTATGAAAGAATTTAAGCTTATCGTAGCCCTGGTGGCTTGGATTGAAAGAATTAGGGTTTCAGAATTCAGACTTTAAGAGATTTGGAGACTGAGATGGGGGTGAAGCGAACAAGGAGATGGATATGGAATATTGGATTTCAGATACCAAATTTTTTGTCCACACTTAAACACAGGGGGGGAGGTGTGTGGTACTGAGTTAGTTAATTTTTTTGTTTATTTGATAAATTAGTGTATAATTTAGTTTATATACCCATTAAAAATAAAAAATTGACCCCATTAAAAAATCAACCAACTTATAAATTAAAATTAAATATTAAAAAATTAGATATTTTATATATTGCTCTCATTCCAAAAAATTTCTGACTCCCCAGGGATGTAGCTAGGTGGAAAGGAGTGGGGGCAATTGCCCCCACTTAAAAAAAATTAATAATTTGTTGTATTTTTTAACTAAAAATTAAAATTAAATTTTAAAAAATTAAAGATTGACCTCACTCGTTAAAGATTGACCCCACTCGTTAAATTTTCTGACTACGCCCATGTGACTCCCTCCGTGCTTAAACAAATGATCCATTAAGTGTTGGCAACTATCTTTCAATTACCTATGCATCAATGTCTCGACTAGTTCTATATTTGGGGTTTGATTTGATCGGACCGTAAGTTCAACCTAGTTAATCATGGTTAATTGTGTTGAGTTAATCATTGATTAACCACGTTGACCGTCGGTTTAATCACTTATCGAGTTTTGGAGATAACTTGATCCTAGGTGTTGGGCAACTATCTTCCAATTTCAATAGAATTATCTGCAAGTGAATAATTTTAATAAAGACCTCATCTCCCAATTGAGGGAATCTGTCAGTGAAGCCCAGGTCATCCTGGGTAGTGAATTAGTTGGCCATCTGCTAAATAGATTCTTCCACTCGTACTGAAGCGGTGCAATTATTCGCAATGATTTAGCAATAATGGTCGCCAAAAATTGAGTACATGGATAAAGCCAATAAACTACTTTGAAGAAATATTGATTTTCCAAAAAATTGTAATAAGGGACCGGAAATATTTAAATTATAAAGATTAACCTCGGCGACCAAACTCGGAACCAATCTCAACAAGACTACTCAAATGTCTTAAATCTAAGTAATAAAATCTAATACTTTATTACTCTTAAATTTATTAATTTTTTCGAACTTGCCTAAAAGAATTGTATGGCCCGTTTATTTTATGAAAGATCAATTGCACTATCCTCATTAATTAAGATTTTAAATTTTTGGCTACGTGCTCAAAATAATTTAAATTTTAATCAACAAACACGAGGCAATAAACCACATCAAGGGGCTGTTAGATAGAGAGATGAGGGGTTAAAAAGGCAGCCAGCCAGCCAGAAGAGGGAGACGAATCAGACAAAATAATTTAAATATACAGAAAATATTTTTTTATTATTTACATATTTATTATTCAAAATCTTAATTTTAATTTTTTGCAAAAAATATATAAATCTCTCTTATCTAATAAAGTGATATTTTTCTCTAGTTTTACTCATATTTACTTTGGAGGGATTTTAATATAGTAACAACATAAAAGAGTAAAATCGGAAAATTACTATTAACCATAAGACCATTATAGAAAAAGAACAAAAGGAAAATTATAATTCAAAATCATCCATTCTGATCTGTAAAACCCTACACTGTGCACTAATACACAAAAAGTCGGATCAAATAAGCATAGTTTCGAGTTTTCTTGGAATTTTTGGGTGGAATTCAACAATTGGAATTTTTTTTGGCAGCCAATCATCAATGGATAAAGTAACACATAACACTGATTTTAACAGTTAACATAGAATTTGATAGTTGGGTCACACAAAATAAGACTAGTTATAATAATTTTGGAACAACAAGCCAATTTTAAACGAGTCGGTATATTCACCAAAAATGATAGCAACTCCTGTATGACATGGAAGTCATTGTCTGTAAAGGAATTCAATGATTTGGTACCGCTGCAATTCACAAAAAACACAAGCATGAGCAACATTTTTCGGGTATCTAGTGTCCGGAAGATTAAAATTCGTTACGATTGGTCGGATATTGAACAAAATGATGGCAACAACAGAAGAATGCAGAAAGGAAAAACTACCTTTGGCCGAGGGTTCGTCTTGAGGCCTCATGGCCGGGAATAGAATGACTTCCTGTCCATCAGGAACAATGCAGAAATTAGAACCTGCCATAATTGAAAACTACAGAATGCAATGACATGGTGTATTTGATTTTTGGCAGGTGGGAAAAAGGTTGCATACCTTGATGTTCTGAGAATCGGTAAATAACATGGCCAACCGATCGATGCCAAGTCCCCATCCGGCAGTTGGAGGCAGTCCGTACTCGAGAGCCGTGCAGAAATTTTCATCCACTTGCATTGCTTCATCATCACCAGACTGTCGATCCTGTTCATGACAAGGGCATCACTTTATGACAACGTATTGCAAGGTGGAATACGAAATCGTTATTGCTTTTGGAAGGGGTGCAATACCTTCAGTTGTTCCTCAAATCTTTGGCGTTGTACTGCTGGATCATTGAGTTCGGTGTACGCATTGCAAAGCTAGATAGACAATCAAATCATAGCCTCGTCAATAAAACTGACAAGGGCAAACAGCAAGAACAAAAGAGAACAGGGATGGTAAGTCCAGAAGATTACTTCATGCTTATTAATGAACAGTTCAAAACGTTCAGTCAAGCCTGCTTTTGATCGATGCCACTTGGCCAAAGGACTCATGATCTCTGGATGGTTGATTATGAAAGTAGGATTCACACAAGTTTCTTCCAAAAAGTGGCCAACTAACTGCAAGAATCAAGTAATTTTGATTAGAATCGCATATGGTACTTTTCCTGCTTACTAGTGTATATTTCTTAAAAAGCAATGGCAATCAGAAAGAAGAGCTTCGGAGAATTGAATATGAAGAATATGCGATCAGCAAATGGCTACGAAACCAGAAGAAACATCATATACAAAAATCTATGGCTACCTCTTATGAACTAGCTTTAAATAGAAGACATACATCCGTAATGTCAAAAAGGGAGGAATACCTTATCCAAGAGTCTAGTAGTCGTTTGGGGAGGTGGACACTTGACCTCATACTTCTCACATGCAGCCACCAAATACTTGTTAGCTTCTTCACTGGCGAGATCCTTCGGTATATTGAGATCGGCCATCTTCTCCAACTCCTCTATCATGTCGATCCTTCTGTAAACATCAAACAAAAATGAGAAATCATTCCTCTGGAAAGTGTTCGTTCCATAAAATTATGTACGACTCAAAATAACACCCTGACCTAAAAGGAGGAGTGAAGTCAATTTCAATTGGTTCCTTGTCAAGCCCATTCGCATGGTATTTTATCTTGTAACCACCTGTGAGTTCCTTGACCATTTCTATTGAAAACACAGGCAAGGAAGAAGCGAAGTTATTGCAAGGAATACAAAAAAAAAGAGTAACATATTTAAAAACTGGATCCCAATGTCTAAATTTGATTCCTACCGCTCAACATCTTCTCAGTGAGATCCATCAGATCATTGTAGTCTGCAAATGCCATATAGAATTCACAGGTTGTGAACTCCGGATTATGGGTTAAATCAATCCCTTCATTTCTGAATTGCTTCCCTATCTCGTATACTCGATTCAGCCCACCTACAACTAGCTCCTTCAGGAAAAGCTCAGGAGCAATACGCATATATAACTTCATATCCAAATCATTATGATGCGTCACAAATGGTCGGGCAGCTGCTCCACCGGCAATCATGTTCATCATGGGAGTTTCAACCTGAATGTTACATCACGAAGAAACTGTGGGAAACAATAACCACAGAAATTCTAGGGTAGAAATGTAAAGATCATTTTTTATCTAACCTCCAAGAAGTCGAGGTTATTAAGAAAACTCCTGACAAAAGAAGTTATCTTGGATCTCGTTGCAGCTATATGTCGAACCTCGGGATTTAACATCAAATCCAAATAGCGTTGGCGAAACCGGGTTTCCTATTAAGAATTGCAGAAATGGATAAGTAAGATTACAAGACACCAAAAAGTAGAAGCAACACAGAAAAGATGATCCAGTAAAACTGTGGGTAACAAAACATGTAACTTAACATCGATCACTCTCTGATCACATAATCCAAGCACACAAAGAAAGAAACCTCAATGTCACATGATACCAGCCACGTACGAAGGTAATTTTATAAGCATTGAGGTAAACCTCAATGTCACATGCTCTCGGAAACATGGTTCCACAAAATCAGAAACCAAAAGCGAAAAAAGTCCAAAGACTATGGGAATGAAGATATCAAACAGTCAGGGACAGAATCTGAAAAATTACGAAAGAATGAGAAGAATGAAAGAGTAACAGAGAACAAGTTAACTGCAGATAATTCTGTTAAAACTAGAAAACTAATGTGGACGTCATTCATACAGTACCTGATCCTTTAAAGCATATGCATCTGGGTTTCTGGGATTCCCTGGTGTCCACTGTGATCGCATGGCAGAGAATTCATCAACATAACATTAATAAACATTTTTACGAAATTTAAGTCAGCTTGACAATAGAAAGGACAATCATTATCACCTTCACTCCAGCAGCATCAGATGCCAAATTAGTTCTTTGCCTGGGTAACATGTGAAGACAATGGGACAAAACTTCAACTGAAGTCGGAAATATGCTCAATTCCCCTTTTTTGGTTTTTCCTGAAGCAAATTCAAACGACTCAGGAAGTTTTTTTAGGAAGTACATAAACAAGTGGCAAGTAACATCATAATCTGGCTTGCACACAAAAGAAAAGGCTACTCAAAGAGAAGCAGGGTATTATATACAGCTGAGACTGAATATCCAAGAAAAGTTCATGCTAACAAACAGTGGATATTTATTTGAAGTGTTTCGGCCCTGGTATTGAGCAAGCAGACGATATGAAAGTCGAAGGAGGTGGCCAAGAAGGGTTTTACGTTGTTAAGAGTATGCAGATGAGGTTCATTTACATTAAACTTTATCGCATCACACAAGATAACACAATTTATTGCAAAATGTTTCAAACCTGGAAATCCAACAACACCCACAATATCACCACGCTTCATGTTCGAATGTAGCTTAGAAAATTCAACTTCATCCAAGACTGATCTTCTGAAATTTAAGAAGAGAAAAAACATCAATTGATACCACAGACCAGCAAACATGTTCAACAGGTAAAATCAAGCTACTACTGCATCCTTCGTCGTATTTGGAAAACAAATCAAATGTCACCCTTCAATACCTTGCATCAGCCATAATCTGAACTTTGTACCCTTCATCGTGCAAATCATAAAAGAAGAGCTTTGATGAAGAGGATCGTTTGCTCATGATTCGACCTTAAAGACGAGAGAAAAAGTAGATAAGAAAAGTTTAGAGAAGAATGAAAAACCTATAAGGCATTTTAACATCAGACATGCAATATGTTTTTGCGTACCAGCCAGAGACACAGTGATATCTTCTAGATGCTCTGCATCTTTTAAACCTCCATATTTCTGTATGAATTGGGAAACTGTCAAAGATACGGCAAACTTATGCGGATATGGATTGTTTCCTTGCTCCTTCTGAGCTGCCAGATATTTCTTCCTATTCTCCAAGTATTGCTGTCAGAGAGAAATAACAATAAATCATGTACATCAACAGTGTAATTGGTCGCAGACTTCCTAACTAAATTCCTAGGATATAACTGGAAACAACACCAGAGATTGTTGAGAAATAACCATACCGTAGGGTCCATCTCTTCATCATCAGCAGCTGCTGGGTTCTGAGCCTTTGAGACAACCTGCAAATCAGTTTAGACATTAGTGAAGGATAATATTACTCAACTATGATGACATGATTAGGCGAAAAAGATGCATCACCATGGTACGCACGAAACTTGGAAAGGCGAGCAGATTTGGGTGTAACCCTAGGTTTCTTTTCTAATAATCAAAGACCAAAGAAAATAACAAGCAATACTACAAATAATCAAAGTCTAAGTCCTAATTAGTCTACAAATATCAATCTCCAACATTATTATTTCCAAAGGTAACACTACTTCATCGGAGAACCAAGAAAGAGTACTACCATATTTTACATACACACTGAAAGTACCCTGCTGAATCTTGATAGAATTAGAGAGATAAGAAGTTGAGAAGAAGGAGAGTGGCATTATATAGCCAAACGCTTACAACGAATTAGGAACATTCCTAATTGATACGAAAGGGAAAGACTTCTAATAGGAAATAACTAACAAGGTAGTAAATAAAGACTTCTTAACACACAACACACACACAACTAACTACAAGGGGAGAATGAATGCACACATTACACCATTCAAAATCGTTGACAGTCTTTCGCGGACATCACCAAAATCCGATCAGAACTAACTAAAAGATGGAACCCACAACAATTCGAAACTACTCGAATCGGATCATAACTAGTACCACCTGAGTAGTAGCCGCCGCCTTCTGCTCGTCTTTGAGCCGCTTCTCTTCCTCCTTCTGCTTCATCTTCAGCTGCTTCTTCAGTGCACTTCGAAGAAGAAAACCCAACAAAAACAATCATCAGCAAAAAAAACCCACCAAAGGGAGAACAAAAAAAAGAGGAAAGGGAACAGAATCGGGCAAAAAGATTCTTACTTTTTGCTGATTGGTTCGCCCGAAGTGGGACCCAGGTTCGTCTCCTCACCGCTTCCCTCCATTGTCGTCTCTGTTTCTTGTCGGAGGGAGAGAATGTAGGGTTTTTGGGCACACTACGAGAGAGAGAGAGAGAGAGAGAGAGAGAGGCTTTGGGATTGGTGGAGTCGCTTCATTATATACCCTAGCCACTTTTCAACCTAAAATTATTATGCAAAAAAGTTGGAAAAATAATTATAATTGTGATTTAAGTAGTATTTATCAACAGGTTTAACACATTCTTTACGTTTAATTGCATTGTTTTATGGTCAACTTATTACTTATTAGTCGGTTAATGTGGTTGTCATAATCCAGAGTGAAACATTGCTAACCTCGAGATGATATGACTTAATTCATTTATTATTTTAAAATTTTGAATAATATATGAAGTTTTAATATTGTACTTTAACAAGTTGATCTCAAATTCATTTTAAAACTTATAAATTGTTGTACTTCTATAATTTTGTTTGAAATTACGAAAGATCGTAAAGTTTGTACAAATTTTAATTCAATAAATTTTATTCGAAGATGTACATTAAAGAGAGTCTCACATCAAGATTTTCGTTGTATTAAGATTTTAATTCAATAAATTTTATTTTTTTTTAAATAAATTATACCTTTGACAGTCTCAAGTTTGAATTCTGAAATTTCAAAGATAATTTTTTTTTTGTTGGAATCAAAGATAAATTATTTGAATTTGCAAATAAGACATATACGGCTTTCGTGTTGACTATGGATATCGATGAATCATAGACAAATAATTCGGTAGTACGATTTTAGTTCGATACGCAGATTTTTTTTTTACTACTCCAAAATAGGTGCTAATCTCCAATCTCGAGATACCCATCTCAGCATTTATCACGAGAGTCGGGCCTAGACGACATTCGGTAGCGAAGATAAAGATGAATAATACGTAGGAAATGGATTGTAACTTTTTGCATGGCTTCAATGGACTCAAAATCGAACTACAAAATTACCGCATGTATGTTCTGATGGAAACGGTGTCAATTCTTAAGTATGAGATTAGAGGATCAAATCTCATAACTGTCCAGATTCGGAATCGTGCATACAATTTATGCTTGACCAAAAAAAAATCGAACTACAAAGTCAAGGTGCTACATTGATCGTCAGTCAATGGTCAACAAAATCAATCAAGTGTATAAACAATCTCATCTTACGAATGGGATCAGGAAGTACTCTGCATAAAACAGCTGCAAAAGAAAAACAGACAAGAAAGCAATGGCTCAGTATTGTAAGATTTTACTTCCAGCCATAATAGTAATGACACTTCAACATTTTCTTCCTAACCTATTAAGCTCAGGATGGTACTAGAGCACGTATTCTTCGAAACGGTACACGTGTCGAACTCGGGAATTTTAATTCTAATAGCACTGGTAGGAAAAAAACTGATAACATTGTCTAGCTGAGTAATCGCATTCACATAACTAAAACCAGATTCTGTGGCGTTAAGTCAGTTTATAAGCGTTGTTTGTCTCGTGTTTAAGCTAAGTTATATGGTTTACCTTCCAAACAAACATGTAACAAGAAGTTATGGCATCTTTGCTCTTCAAGTCCACGGATTTTGCACGGTTCCACAGCAGCAACCCCAAGATACTGTGACCAACAATCTAGCGCAGCCGAACGCAATGACATTAAACACAAATAATTAAAAGAAAATCTTTCTATAAGTTAATTATATGAAAACCAAAGCAGATTATCTTCACTTACATCATAAAGTTTCAGGTGTTGAATAATTCTAAATCAATTAATATATTAACATCCGCTCTCATTAATCCTAACTTATGAAATAACAATCATTGTGTTCAAACTTCCGTGAGCTTTTCCTGGTTCAATAAATTAAAGGAAAAAGCTTACACAGAAAGAGAGGAGACTCTATGTAAATCTAGGGAGTGTAAGTAATAGCGTTTCTCGGTGCGGATTAAAATGAAGAATTTACCGTGATGTATTTACTCCAGTTGTAGGGAGATCCAGCTCCAACCAAAATGGCAGCAGCATAAGCAGTTTCCAGCAGTGCAATGCAGGTCCAGAATATCTGACAATATGGTAGTGCAGGTTAAGGACGCAATCTGTCGAAAAGTTCCTAATGTCATTGCACATGCTGCGATAACTTTGATATGTACCCGATCTTGCCCCAAACGGACAGTAAAGGAACGTATGCCAAATATCCGGTCCCCATCAATATCAGGGATATCCTAGACAAAAGTCAAGTTGGAAGTTATTTAGAAACCAAAACTGGCTTTTGTACACATCTACAAAACAACATTTTCGGAAATCATGAATTTTCTTCTACAATGGAAAACACGCACCTTAAATAGTGCTATAACAGTTGAGAAGAAGCCCATGAATGCAGTTGCAAATATTAAGGGCCTTGAAAAGACGACAGGTCTCTTGTACAAATGGACCTGGCAATGTTCATCTCATCAGAACTCAAATAAATGAAGACGTCATATCAGACATAGGTTCTTCAGTAAAACACTCTTTCATACAACTTCATTGTTTGCTCGCGGCTACTATAGCACAGTATATACTATACTGAAACTAATTTTAAAAGCAGGGTTCTAGATAAATCATAATACGTAATTATAATCCATGGATGTCAAAAGCTGCTTGAGGTACTAAAACAACAAGAAACACGCCCAAAACATGTTACCATTCATTCATCCATCCTTCTGTAACTTAGAAACTAGGTAAATAATCCATTAACGGTGAAATCTTAGTCCTCAAATATTGGCTAAATAAGAATTTCCCTTGACCAAATGAAGATTCGATTTTTTCCAAGTTCTCAACACTTCGGAGGAAAGCTTTGGATTATAAAGCCTCTGTAGAAGTTAAAAGAATTTTCTTTATTCATCGCTTCTTATCCATTAAACCAACTGAATTTTGGATGTTTGGAGTAAGTTCTGCAAAGGGCTCTCAACTGCCAAGGACGATCACTTTTTTCCAAGGCAGGATGAACCAGCAAAACGGACAACAAAGTTTTCAATGAAAGTGGACAGAGACCTGCATATGTAGATAAAAAGCAAGTTGAACAACCACTGCTCGAACTGCAATAATACAAAGAGCTGCAACAACTGCAAACCTTTTCCACCTCAACAAGGGCAGCTGCAACAACAGAAGGGTGATTAGCTAATTATAATCTTAACAATACTCTCTTTACTACGGAATCAAAAGGTGTGGAATATATGCTAAGTGAAGCCGCAAACTTTTAATGCAGCGCAGGGAAGTGTACATGAACAGCATAAACAGATGCAAGAAATACACTAAAGAATTAACAAATGGCAGATTCACGGGATTTGTGGCATTCATTGTGCACAAAAGATTAGAGTTGAGAAGAAGTCATCGGGGTTGTTCAGGTTGGATTGTGGTTGTTTCAGAAAGGAAGTACAAAGTATCTTCATGAGTGCATTCATGATTTTTCAAAAGTTTCCAATAAATGGTAGGCAAAGAAGAACAACTTACATCGATTGAATATGCTGTTCCTAGAAGGAAACTGACAAATAGGGCCAAAAATAGTGGCCATGAACCAGCGATCCATCCGAGCCAAAAGCTCTGTACAGGAACAAGATGATCGGTCAAGTACTTGAAAGTTGATTTCAAGAAATTGCCAACACAATCTATGGTAAATCTCATAAGCATAACATACTGAAAGATGCATAAAGAGCAGACCATTATACAAAAAGAGGTAGTTTTACTCAAGCCTGTGTTTTTTTTTTCAGGTAAAGAGCATTGCAAGCACGTCTGAGTAAACGCTGATCAGAGGAAGCTTACATCACGAGTGATGGTCCTAAATCTAGATATAACTACACATAATACCCTTTTGTAGGTTATTCATGCTGTGGTTGTTGATCATTCATTATTTGTTAACTTCCAATCTGTATATTTAGGCCAAAAAATTATAACGCAATACTACAACGATCAGTGTGCAGTCCTATGCCATGAAAGCCAACCAAGATATCCAGAATTTGGATGAAAGGTACCATAAGTGCAAATGATGTGACAATCAAAACACCGGTGCTGACAGAGTACTCCCCTGATGCCAAAGGGAGATATGGCTTGTTAATCTGCAACAATAGAATTGTGGGTTTCACTGTCAAAATATTAACAGGGTAACAAATTTCTTAGGTAGTATAATTCATTAGAAGTTTAAGGTAAAGAAAGAAGTCAGGTGCTAAGATTGAATTATGAACGTAAATGAATATGAGAGGTGACGAGCCAGTCAAATGTGAAACAAGCTTCATCCCGCCCATTTCCTAATTAAAATTAAACAGATTTCAGTCCCGTCTGTTTCCTTCATTCAGTTGTCACTTCAGTATTCATACATATTAGGACTAGAATTAACAACCAAAGCTAACTCCACAGCTTCATTCGTTTGCTTTAGATAACGGCAAGGCTTAAAAGTAAAAGCTACCTTGTCTATTTCAATGTCAGTCAACTGATTTAGACCGACGATGTACACATTCATCAGGAGGGACGCAGCCACAGCCTACAATATGACACGACACATATATGAAGAGAGAGAGCTCTCAGAGTCATATAATAAACATGATGGTATCAATCCACGGATTAATTTGACTACTAACAGCACCTCGAATACTTTATTGAAGAATAATGAAGAGAGATCAGAGCGGCTCTGGACAGCAAGGAGTGATACTGATATGATGCTTAAAGTCTGTTGGAAGAATAAAATCAAGATAAGTTCATATTTCCAAGCGACAACAACAGGAGAGCCCTATCATGGGATTGCAGTCTGTCATATGTTAGATTCTCACAAGTAGAAAATAATATGTTTGCTAGAACCCGAAAAATAATACCTCAATCATGTGCATGATTTGACAACCGGGAGTGTCTCCAAAGACAACGGATGCCAAGTAAAGTTATAGCAGAAGATTTTCATGAAAAATATGAACTTACTGTTCCTATGATTGTATGTGGTCGCGTGAATCTGTAGAAGGCATTCAATGCATCTAGGAGGGGATTGGAAGCACCCTTGGCAACATAAGCTCCAGGGTCTGGTTCGACCGGTTGTCCAGCAACAGCATGCACCAAGAACCTTGACTTTTCTATAAGACGACTTCCAAATCGTGTCGAACAACTCCTAGCGCAGTTCTTAGCACGTAGCTGCTGGAACCTCAAGGCACAAAACTTGTCAGGGAGGTTCCAGTTCCTGAACCTTGAAAGCTCCCCTGGTACTGCCGCACCTGTCATCAAGACAACGGACACGCAGATAAAACATTTATATACAACTTACTCAAACGTAACAATGAAACCATCAAGAGAGCCTTTGTGCCATAATAATGTCATTCTCCTCTCCTAAATCCGGTATCTACTTCTACCAAAACAACAATCGCTTATTTTCCCACATAAAGAAGGGACCAATCCTTTGCACACAACAAGTTACATTTGGGACCTGCTCCTGAAGGGAGAACCAAAATTTCAATGAATAAATGGATCTTCCCAACTTATAAAGTATGTGGGATTCTCTTCAACACGTCCTCTCAAACGACGCCTGTAATGCTGAAGATTGCATAGGCTTGATAATGCCGCTCAAGCTTTTGAAGCGAGTCGTGCAAATACAACAAGCTATGCGTCTCGTTCGAGCGATTGACTCTAATACCATACAGTATTTTCCATATAATGAGTAGCTGAATCATTTCCCACTTATAAACAGCCCAACAAACTTGCCACTTCCGAAGTAATATTCTCTCCAACTAAACAACTTGGCTGTTAACCACAACATAAATCAGAAACTGGTTCTGTGGTATTAACAATGGCGTTGAAAACAAATTCCCCTAAAAATGTGTAAAAATTATTTTTTTTCCAAAACCCACTTAAAGGTCGACAAAAAGAAAACATAGATCCTAAAAGAACAAGTGGCAAGTGAGTCACTTTCCCGGGAAAAAACATTTACCGACGAAACAAACAGAGCCTAACCAGAGAGAGAAGACAAAGTGGGATTATTATTATTACCATGAGAAAGAGAGCAAGGGTTGGAGAAGGAGGCCAGACGGAGAGACTCCATTACCGCTTCCCGTGGGTTTTGAGATTCTCTCTCCTCTCTCTACAGTAAACACATGCAAAGTATTTTAAGACCTTTAAGTCGAAGGTTTAATGGAATCTTCTGAGGTTTTTTATGGTCTAAAATTATTTAATTAATATCTAGTTCGTTTGGTTAATTTTTTAAAAGTATTAAAATTTAAAATTCTTTCTAACAACTATTTATTTGACACAATTATGTTTTCAGTGATTCTAATACGACACATAGTTAAACTAAAACAATTTTCGGAGACGTGTTTGTTTCATTAAAATGTAATCACGACAATTTGGAGGGTTATAATCGCGTGATTGGTTGGAACTACCAGATTTCTGAATAAGTAGCCGACAATAGAATAGAACTTTGGACACGTTAGTAGATTAGATTTCGAAATTATAACTGCTCGTTGGTAACTAACTCTAAGTCTCCGGCAAATAATATCTGCCGGCCTTTTGGTGTTCAATTGTGAGAAAATTTGTCCTTGTCTGTCCTCGACTTCATTTTTGTCTTGGTCATATTTGTTTTTTTATTATTAAATCCATAATAATTCCTTACTTTTTATTAATATGGAATCAATTATTTGATTGTTTTTGTACCTTTTTAACCTTTGCTTTATTTTGTGGAGTGGTACTTTTGTTGTTTTTCACAAATTTTTTTAACCTGTCATGCAACCTTTGACAATAAAGATACATGTCAGTGCTAAACTAGTTTCTCCCATATTTTTTACCTTATTTTATTTGTCGGGCGAAGGACTAGTGGTACACGTCATAAGCCATTATATAGTATTTTATTTTCCCATTGATTAATCAATGATAAGACTACGTGCAATGGTGCTCCCGTGAATATGTGAAAAAAAAAATAAATAGAAAATAAAATATGTGAAGGGCGTAAAAGGCACTTTGGATTCATTGTTGTATGTTTAATGGATGGCAGCATAATGTTGGGCCAAGTCCAGACGACTGGGGTACTTTTGTCTTTGAAAAACAAAAGAAGGAATAGAGAGATGAGAGTACAAGGAAGGAGAACGAAAAAGAGTTCGACTCGTGGTACCCGAAAAATTCTCTCCGACGAAGACAATCCCGACGAGGACAACTGTCAAAGTTTTTCCTCTGTCGTTCCATAGCCTCGTAGTCCTAAACTTTGCCGAGATTCAGGGTCCATCGCATAGATGTCGTCGTTCTCTCTGTGACTTTGTCTACGATGGGTTTGTGGTTTGTCGATAAATGAGTGGTTGATTTGTCTACAAGTTACCTAATTGTTCAATGATTTACCTAATTCATTCAATAGTTTTCCTAGTTATATTCAATAGTTACAAGTTATATGCAATGGTTTACCTATACATACCAATTCATAGAATCAAACCATTAAACCAAATCTACTTAACAATCACACCAATGAGATAAATTTATTGAATCAAATACACCAAATTATTGAATCAAACATATTAAACTATTGAATAAAAAGAGCAAATTATTGAATCAAATAGATTAATCTATTAAATCAGACAGATCAAACTATTGAATCAATCATATCAATTCATTGAATCAATTTGATCAATCTATCATTGTCATATGAGTTATCTCTCATAGGGTTAAAGTATTTTTATGGTGATTTGGGAATTAAATGACTTCGTGAAGGCGTGAAGCTGTTCCTTGATTTTCGACTTCTATAACCATCATCATCATTGTCGCCATCATCGTTGTCACGTTTGTTGTATCTCGTAGGATTGAGGTATTTTTATAGCAATTTGGAGATAGAATAGATTTGTGGACCTGATTTCTGACTTCCATAACCGTCATCGTTACCGTTAATCTAAATTTTTGTCAATTGCTCCATTTTGTATAAAATTAAAATTTTGGACATTAATGCTCCTACCATATATGAATACGACACTTCGCTGTAATATGTTCTTCAACTTCGAATTGTGACTCGACGTAAGATAGTGTGAGGCAAAATTATGGGGGGTGGGGGTTGAGTTGTGCTCCTCCGCATGCCATCGCCTCTCTTTTAGTTTTTTTCTATCTTAGATATATTTGATATAATATTATTAATATAAATATTTTTTTGGAAAAAGTTCACTTTAGTACCTTGTGGTTTCACAAGGATTGACACTTAGCGACTTGTGGCTCCAAAATTATTCGAAACAATCCTAAGTTTTCAAAAGGACTTCATTGTCAGCATCAACCTTGCCTGAAACCAAAACGACATTGTTTCCCTATTCACGTGGTAACCAGCTTTGTGAATTTACTTGACGACTAAGCTGACTTGTATTTAATTTTTGTTTGCCAAAATAATACCTAATTAGGTTAATATTTTTCAAAAACCCAGCTTATTTTAAACCATCCCTAACCTAAATCCCCTTCCTTTCCCTCCCCTTCCCTCAAACTTTTCCCTCTCCAAACTTCGACCTTCGACCTTCCCCTCCTCCTGACTTTCCAGCATTCTAGTGAAATCCTTCCCTTCAAAGTTGAAGGGATACCACAACCACATGTCTTCAATTTACAGATCGCGAAATTCATACCTAGCAGGTTTTTACCAAATGGGAGAGGGGAGTTTTGGCTGGGCTTTCAGAAGCTGGGTTTCACAGGGAGTCTTGGAAGGAAGGAGTTTGACGGGGACTTTTGAAGGTCGAAGTTTGAAGGTCAAAGTTTTAGAGAGGTTGAAGGGAGGAGAAGGTCGAAGGGAAGGGAAGGGAAGGAAAGGAAATGATTTAGGGTTGAGTGGGTTAAAATAAGAGGGGTTTTTGAAAATTACTAGACTAACCAGGTATTTTTTTGAAAACAAAATTTTTTAACACGTCAGCTAGAGCAGATTAAAAAAATGAGAACTTGATGCCACGTGAACAGGGAAACAACATCGTTTTGGTTTCGGGCATGGCTGATGCTGACCGTGAAGTCAAAGTTATTTTGGACGATTTTGGAACCACATGTCGCTAAGTATCAATCCGTGGAACCACAGGGTACTAAAGTGAACTATTTCCTAATTTTTTTTATAGTATTTTTCTGGTTAAAAAATTTGAATTTTTTTAACAATGTAAAGTTTTATATTTTTAAAATTTATATAAATAGAAACGCACCACCCTAGAGTGAGGAGCCTTACTGATGTGAAAAAATTAAACAAACAAAAACCAAATGGAGAGAGAGGCAAAATGCTCCATGATTCTGCTGTTCGACAGTATCTACAGTTTGACAAATTCCGTTTCGTAGTTCGGGGTGGAACTTAAATAGAACTACATCGTAACGTTATCAATGTTGGTTTGAAATCGAACTATGAAACTATTTGGCATCACGTTTGGAATTTAGTCGATTTATCAATTTTGGTTTCTCGATTTCGTCGGATTTTTTTCTCCTCTAGGCATTAAATTGGGTAAAGGGACCAAGCAAACGTACACAAAAAAATTGATTATTTATTGAAGGAACGAGAGTATTCGAGGTCACTAGTGCCAATGGTTTAAGTGAGTAAAAAAGAGTTGGGTTTATTCCTTTTCACGATTTGGTACGTTGTAGCTGCTACAAGCCTTTTTATAGCATTAATTTGATTTGCCTACTTTTACTCTATATAAACCATGGTGTTACGTCTTTTGCGCGTTGTGTTTAATCTAACTGTGCATGTTTTTTTTTGAGTTCATATTCTAGTTCCTATACTAATACCTATTCTATTACAACGTCAATGTCAGAAATCGAACCATGGACTTCCCAAATCGCTCCCCACCCTTATGCCGCTGGACGAAAGGTCACTTGGCTGCATGTTTTTATGTTTGGTATATCTTGCTTGATACTTTCGTATCTTAATTTACGCATTTAACACTCAAAACTTTATATCAAATGTGGTACGCGCTATATAAATTTTTGGGGAATAAGACAATCAGTGCAATTGTTTTTGACAATATTTTAGACAACAACGTAAAGAGCATGTTTGACATAATAGGCTGAGTAGTCAAAATTAATAGCAGATATCATATTGCACATTCAAAATAGCAACAGACGGCAGATTCCGTTGTCATTTTGAACAATCAGATTTTAATTAATAAAGGTTCGCTATTCAAAAATTTTGAACAATCAGTTAGCAAATTGTAAATTTAAAAATAAATTTTAAATATACAAGGTCAGATAATTTACTTCCAGGCTTAATTTATAAGATAGCTATTGAAAATACGTAAAATACAATGAATATTTGAACAAGTCATCAAAACTAAATTATTAAATTAACTGAATCTAAATAAAAACCGTAATAGAATAGTTTTGAAAGTCAATTACTTACGCTTTCTCAAAATCTCATAATAATGGGGAACCTGCTTGCTCTTATTTAAGAATATATTATAACTTTATCTAATCATCATTGTATGACTCTATTTTTTATTATTGTCTAAATTTATTTTATATTTCTCACTACAAATATATAACCGTTGTCACATTCAGAAGGCTGAACGTTTTACTAAGGTACTTCAATCCTGTCGGAGCTCACGAGAGCGGTAAACTCGGAGAAGATCCCAGGGGAACAATCTAATGCCGTATATCCAACAGGTAGCAGTTGGCAAATTGCCTGAGCTCAACGTTTATGGTCATGATTATCCGACCAAGGACAGGAGTGCGGTAAGGATTCTTACGATGCTGTTGTGTTTTCTCAGGAAAAACTAGTACATAGTTCTGTTTCATTACTCTGTTTCAGGTTAGTTGTTTCGAACCTCAAACCAGATCCATTTCGACCCTAACGCGATCACTATCTTCGTATTGAGATGAACCCGTCAGAGATTACATCCATGTTACGGACTTGGCATATAGGTTACATATATGTCTACTCCTAATAACAATTAGAATGTGTATTAAGTTCCAAGTTATTTGTCCAGCTATTGTGTTTTGGTTGTGTGTTGCCTACAACTTGGGAACTGGAACTCGAACATCCGTTCTTGAGATGGTATCTGCATTCGAAAAAGCCTCCGGAAAGGTATTTGTTCGTCGTCTTTACAATTCCGAAACCCCTACCAACTTGTAAATTCATGATTCATTCGCGGGTTGAAGACAAATCTTAGCAACTTCATATGGACTCTTTTTTTGTGTGTGCAGAAAATCCCTATCAAGCTGTGTCCAAGAAGGCCAGGAGATGCTACATCTGTCTATGCTTCTACAAAAAAAGGCTGAGAAAGAACTTGGTTGGAAGTATGAGCTGATGCTTTTGATCTAAAACCGAGTCTAATTACTTTGCTGAACTCCGATCCTCGTGTTTCGATTTCCAGGGCGAACTACATTATAGCAGAAATGTGCAGAGACCAATGGAAGCGGGCAAGCAACATTCCTTGGGGCTACCAATCAAAGCCATGGACCAAAATGGCGATACTGTTCTAAGCCATCACACCCTTGAAAAAACTTGTACTGTTTCATCTCTTCGCAAGTATTATAAGAATGTTGGTTAAATCATGTTTTTTTGTCGTATGACTATTGATTTTTTTGGATGGTTGTTGAATAGCTTTTAGAAAGTGGAAGTTATAGGCTCCTATGAGTTGTTTTGGAACTGTTCCCATGACTGAAATTAAAATCCTGGTACCAGATTTGAAACATTGCCGAAATCGTAATTAAAATCAAGTTCTTGAACGTTCTTGAATCCCAGATTATAACCAGATTCAAAACTTTTTCTGAAATCAAAAATTGAAATTAGAACATAATTATCGGCCCTGGGTCCTCGTAGAAGACCAATTATGATTTCACCGCGAGATGTTCGAGTGTATAATTGTTCCAAGTTCAAGATAGTTTTTAATTGATTTCCAAAAGATGGGTGATGCATACTGAATATGTCAAAAAAATAATAAGTCCAATATTAATTTTCCCTTATATTTATATACCAAGTGGCTTGTGCCTCCTATTCCAAAAAAGTTCAAAATGTTGTTACTAGCAAATTTTTACATTCAAATACTAAAATATCCTTAAGTTAAAAAAATAATAAAATTTTATCTTTTTCAACCTTTAAAATATAGATAACAACATCAAGAACATTAACCCATACTCAACTCGAAGTCAACTCACCACTCTAAATAATGGTTGGAATTGATCTCGGATACAAGACATCACGCAGGTCCTTTAACAAGACATCTCTAGCTCCCGGGGGAGGTGTGCTAAAAAAGTAAGATCCCATAGGCAACTCAAAATCTATATTAGCTAGCCGATCGACACAGTTATTAGCTTCCGCATATACATGGCATACCGGACCCTCCACTTCCTACTCATTAGCTCTCAGATATCCAAGGTGATACGGGATAGGGTAGCGTTAGATGTACCTAACGCGGATACTATATCAACAACTATTTTGGAGTCTATTTCCAGTATGACTTTCCTGTGGCCAGCTGGCTAAGCTAATTCTAAACCTCTAAGTGCACTCCAAAGTTCTGCTGCGATGCTCGAGCACTCTCTTAGGTTATTTGCAAAGCCCCCTGACCAATCTCCTGTGCTATTGTGGAGTACACCCCCTGCCGTAATCCGGTTGCTTGCGTCTCTCCTGGCCCCATCCGTATTCAACTTCACCCACTCTCCACTTAGGGTCTCCCAACCAATAAGTTTTATCACTTTCCCAGGCCTTTGTTGCATCCTTTTGGCTGATAGTGATACAGCTTGTGTATCCATAATATCCTTATCAAATGGCTTAACATTAGCATATAACTCATAAGCACATAAATATTAACGAATTACACGACGACCCATATCGTCACACAAATTGCCACATGAACACATAATGCCAAAATCATATCACAAAGCTACACGATATATTAATAGTATCATAAGTATATGTGCACATGAAACCAATGTCGCTATCTAAATATATCATATCAGAATCCAAAATATCCTTAGTGTACGTGGACATATTTCAACATCATTGATCACTCCCAGGTAATCCTCTGCCTACTAAACAATGATATCTCATAATGAAACTGTCCATATCACACAAACATTCATGTCATAACAATTTCATATGTTGTGAACTAATCAAGCATATAAGATGTTCCATTTGGGCCAAATTAGTCTTGCAATTCATAATGTCACATTATAATGTTCAAATGGCAAATACACAATATGCAGTGAAAGTACCAAATTCAGATCATGACAACTAAATAGAGTATACCAATATATATAATCAAGAGTTACATATTATTTGTTTATTGATTGTACTTGATGACCATCTGAACAGATCCTCTCGCTTTCCACCCATTTTTCTCCATTCGAAAATCTACGTTCTAAGATACATGAACTCCATAGTTTTAAAATACCATTTCCAGAACCTATCAAATTATATATTGTTCTTCAAAATTAACTGAACCAAATTTATTATTTCTCAATCCACAATTAGCAACCAAAAAGTCTTATCTTTCAAACCTCACGATTACCGTAAATTATTTACCTTCACAAACTTCACTAGTATCGACTAGAGCTTTTTTAGTTTCTGCTATGTCTCAGTGTTTATACCTACCCTTTAAATGTAGTTTTCTTTCTAAACAATTTTTTTTCTATTTTTGCAGGAGATGATCAAGTGAGATATGGACTACCTACTTTTGAGGAGGAGTTAAGATCCGAAATACATTAGAGCGGGGTTTAGACTAATTCCTCGCCTACCTTGCGTCCACTCGGTTTGTAGCCTAGAAATAAGCAATTAGGTGCACAAAAAGGTACCGTCAGAAATATGGCAACTGACATCTATGAATACGGAATACAAGTATAGAACTAGCTATCAATCTGATGTTTTCTTCGACGGTCTTTTCTATTAACCTACCACGTAGTACGTCATCCAAAAAAAATGCACCTGATCGTAGCGGGGAGATTAACAACAAGGTGGTCATCTGCCAGGTATTTTGATTTTGTTGTTAAATATATAAATTGGCATGATTAAATGTTTATGGTCAGTTGGTTGAGCATGTTATTGGGATGGATGTTCTTTGGCTATTTATTTAACTGATGTGGAATTTTATTATTTTTCTTAGAACCAATAGTAACGCCAACCCTGATGGAAGCCCTCAGAAGACATTCAAGGTGGAGATATCTTTTGCTGCCAAAATTTACATGCAAGCAATTGCAAATGCATTGCGGGGTCAGGAATCAGAGAATTCTCAGGAAGCATTTACAGTGCTTGACATTATACTACGTCAACATGCGGCTAAACAATTAATCATTTTTTTCTGCTTTCTTTGCCCCTTCTTTTTTGGTTTTCTTGGATGGAGTTTGCTTTAAAATTCAAGGGTAGTTATTCTCTTATTGAAACTGATGATGCTCCTGTTCTATTTATTGTTGGGGTTCCCTTCGTGTACGCCAATCTTTCTTCAACAATGATCCAAAGAACTTTGTGAATTTAGGAGGTGGTGTACTTGGCATCATAGGATTCCATTCAAGTTTCAGTACCTCTCAGGGAGGCTTGTCTCTGAATATTGGTGGGTGTACTACTGGGATTTGCTTAACTATTTCTGCTACTGTTTTGCCTCTGTTCTTAGAAATGGCCACTTCTTACTTCTTCAGATGTTTCAACTACGTTGATAATTCAGCCTGGTCCTGTTGTGGATTTTCTTATTGCAAACCAAAATGTGAGGGATCCATTTTTGCTTGACTGGACCAAGGTAGCAGACATTTCTTTGTTTCTTTCAGCATTACTCGTATCTCTGGCCGTATCTTTATAATTTGTGGGCCTCTAGTCAACATGCTAGAAGAGTGTGTTAGAGTTGTACCTCTAAATAAGGTTGTGATGGAACTTTGATTTTCTAATTGAGAAAAGGAAGAAGAAGGTGAAGCTGAAAAACTCCAAAGAAGTGATGAAACAAAAAATCTAATATATTTCTCTCTCCAAGTCTATTATATATACACAAAATACCAAGTTGGGCCATAAGCCCTAATTAATCACAATTTGGGTCACATATCTAACAATCTCCACCTTGAGACAAATTGTGCCCAAAACAAAAACCTAAACATAAACCAAAAGAGGATCATAGTACACAATTAACAAAAGCTAGTAACAAGCAAACATTGAACTTGTACAAAATCTAAACTTCGCAATTGAAAGAGGCTTCGTTAGCATGTCTACGGAATTTGACTCCGTACCAATTTTCTTCACAAGAACTTTACCTTCCGAAATAACGTCTTAAATAAAATGGTACCGAATGTCAATATGCTTTGTTCTTTCATGTATTTATGATCTTTTGTCAAATGAACCGCATTTTGACTATCATAAAATACCACAATAGAACCATCGAAAGAAGACATCTCATCAACAAATGACTTGAGCCAAATTACTTCCTAATTACCTTTGTCATTGCCATGTATTCAGCTTCGGTGGTCGAAAGTGCAACAGTTGGCTGAAGTTATGACTTCCAATTAATTGCTAATTTTCCAAGGTGAAGATGTACCCTGTCAAAGATCTTCCCTTATCAAGATCACCACCATGATCAAAATCTACATAACCTATTAGTTCACCATTTCCTTTCCCAAACTCCAAACAAGCATCAACGATATCTTTCAAATAGCGAAAAATCTATTTCACAGCTTTCTAATGTTCTTTTCCAGGACAAGAAAGATACCTACCAACCACACTAATAGCTTGTGATAGATCAGGTCAGGTACATACTATCAAATACATAAGGCTCCCAACTGCATATGAATATGGAACCTTTTCCATATATCTCCTTTCACCATCAGATTTTGGGCTCAATTCACATAAAAGCTTAAAATGCTTTACTAGAAGAGTAGAGACAATTTAAAATTCTTCATATCCAACCAAAAATGGTGAAGGACTTTCTCGGGAAAGCTCTTTTGTGAAAGATAAAGTTTCCAGTTAGACCGATCCCTTTTAATCTCCATGCCAAAGATTCTTCTGACAGCCCCCAAATCTTTCATCTCAAAAGCTAAGCTAAGCTGCTCCTTTGACCTCTTAATTTCTCCCATATTGGTGGCCGCAATTAATATATCATCCACATAAAGCAATAAGTAGATGAATTCACCACTATCCAACTTCTTAAAATAGACACAAATATGGTAATTAGAATAGGAGAAATTGATACTAACCAAGAAAGAGTCAGACTTCTTATACCATTGCCGATTTGATTGTTTAAGGCCATAAAGTGACTTCTTCAATAAACACACATGGTCCTCATATCCCGAAACTTCAAAACCTTTTGGTTGATACATATAAATTTGCTCCTCTAGATCACTATGCAAGAAGGTTGTTTTTACATCCAATTATTCCAATTCTAAATCTTTTATTGCAACCAAAAAGAGCAAAATCCAAATGGAGGTATGCTTAATAATGGGTGAGAATAATTTATTGAAGTCCACACCTTGCAATTGGCTATAGCCCTTAGCTACGAGCCTTGCCTTGTATCGTAATATTTCTGAATTTGAGCCATCTATCTTTCTCATGAAAATCTAATTACAATCAACAATACTATTATCTTTTAGGTGATTTCACAAGAGTTCAAGTCTGATATCTTTCCAAAGAGTGAATTTTTTCATTCATGGCAGTAATCCATTCAACTGCATCTTTAGAAGAAATTACTTTTTCATAAGTTAAAGGATCACTAAACTCCACCTCTTTAGCAGCAGCCAAACAAAAAGCAAAATTAGACCATCCATACCTTTTTGGTGCCTTAGTCTTCCTTCTAGGTCGGTCCCTAACCAAAGAATAAGGTTGCTCATCTTCTTGGCCTTCTTC
>SOPF01027798.1:46378-82886 GCA_012979155.1 Hypericum perforatum
TCATTAAATAGCATGAAGTGCTCATAGATTCTATACTGAGTCTTTCAAGTAGTGTCCTATTTGCCCTTTCTGCAACTCTATTTTGTTGTGGTGTATATATAATCGTCTTATGCTGAACAATTCCTTCGGTCTTACAAAACTCATCAAATTCTCGGTTGCAGTATTCTAAATCATTATCTATTCTCAACCATTTTACCTTCTTTCCTGTTTGCTTTTCCAAAAGGATTTTTCATTCTTTGAAGATTTCAAACACTTGATTTTTCTCCTTCAATAAATAAACCCAAACTTTCTTTGAAAAGTCATCGATGAAAGTAAGTAAGTAACGAGAATAATTACCTTTTGATGGCACATGAGAGGATCCCTAAAAATCTGAATCAATGTAATCCAAAGTTCCCATAGTCGAAGGAATGGCCATCGAGAAACCTAACTTCTTCTGCTTGCCATAAACACAATATTCATAAAAGTTCATACTACTTGTGCATTGGCCACATAATAGGCCTCTTTTACTCAAGATGGTCATTCCCCAGTCACTTATATGTCCCAACCTTATATGCCACAACTTTGTAATATCCGCATTTGAGGTAGAACAAGCAATATCGGATGAATCCTTGACCGTGGAACCTTATAAAAAATAGAGAGTTCCAAATCTTTTTGTTTTTATAATAGTGAGAGCTCCTCTTGAAATTCGTAGGACTCTACCTTCACTTTGAAACTTGCACCCCTTGTCTTCAAGTGACCCTAACGAGATCAAGTTCTTTGCTCACACCCGTCAATTTTTGGATCTTGCCATCATGAAATTTAATCTCGATAGTGCCAACACCTGTAATCTTGCACAAGTTAATTACTCATGAGTATCTTGCCATTAGATGGCTAATATGTCTCAAACCAATCTTTATTTAAAGTCATGTGTTAAGATGCACCCGTATCCATAATCCAAGAATTCTCATCCTTAACAATATCATTAATAGCACAAAGAGTGTCAATGATATTATCACCAGCTACATTAGCTTCCTCTAAGATGACACTTTTAGCCTTTTGCTTATTCTTCAACTTAAAACAATCAACATTAATATGTCCCTTCTTTTTGTAATAATGACATGTGAGATTCCTATTCTTGGATTTGGAATGTGGCCTTGTATCTTTCAAGGTTCTCTCCATGGACCTACCCCGATCTACAACCACACCAATACCTTGACTCTCCTTCTCAACATGGGCCATCTCACTATCCAAATGCAACTTGGTTTGCAAATTACTTTTAACATTAGCAAGGTCAATCTTCTCTCTGTAATACACTATCATATCTCTGAATGACTTATATGATGCATGTAATGAACATAATAATAACAAGGCTTGGTTCTCATCCTCTACCTTTATACCCAACTTATCCAAATCATTCAAGATTGAAGTAAACTCTGCAATATGATTAGAAAGAGATGTACCTTCATCCATGCGAAGAGTGTAAAGGGCACAATTTCAACTACACACGATTAGTTAGAGACTTTTTCATATAAATGTCCTCTAACTTTACCTACAAATCTTTTGCAGTTTTCTCCGATAGGACTTTCTATAATGTTGTATTACTCAAACATAATTGAATAGTAGAGAGAGCATTGTCATCCATTTCATGCCATTTCTTGTCCGAAATAGTTTCACCAATTTTGTCTATACCATATATGGCAACCTTAATACCAAGACTTGACAAAATGGCAGCCATATGCACTTGCCAAAAAGTTGAACCAAGTGTTCTTGATTATTTTGTTAATCATCGCAAGATAAATTTGCAAATTCTGGGGATCTGCCGTGCATTAATGTTGGGAAGCCAAAGCGTCCTACTTATTTTCCTATTGAGGTATCCATATTTGGATGTTTTCATCTTTAGGTTAGTTTTGGCAATGAGAATAGATCTATCTACATACATATTGACCGCCAAATGTGTATTTTCATCAATCAATGCAGCTCTGTTCCTTGGTGTCCTTGCAAAGGTACACCAAAGCAATCTCTACTCTTTGACGATCTTGCCCAGTACTCTACATTTTTAGTGTCTTCCATCTCATTGTTTTTATTTTAGGCTCTGAAAACCAGCAATTACGGTGCTGAACCTTTGCTCCGGTCCTGTGGAATTTCGATCAGCACCAACTTTACTCAAGTGGAAGGCCGTATTATCCCAGCTCCAAAGGTGCACACAATGGTCTTACATAGCACTTAGTCTTTTGTCCTTGTTTTTTTTTCATTCTAGTATGCATCAAAACTGTACATTTTACTTGTGACTATTGTTGGCTGTTGAATCACAGCTGAAAGTGGGTAATGGGGAAGATCTCTTTCCAAGAAATGGGAGGTGGAATTTCAACAACAAGGTGATTATTGTCTTGTTGCTGTTATTGTGATATGACTTTTTAGGAATTTCACTACAAATGAAGTTTCAAGAAGGTACTGAAAACGGTATTCCAAGAAATGAGGCTATGCCATGTTAAAAATAGGAGAGAATATTTCCTTGAAAATGAATTTTTTCTTTTTATCCAAAAAAACATGAGCGTCGGTTGTTTGGGAAATCATTGGTAGAGTGACAGATTTGACCCTCACAAGTCGCATCACAACTCTTCTCTCTTATCCTCACAAACTACAACACACACACACTGGATGACTCCATAGAACCCAAAAACCCGTTATCCCCTAAAAAGACAACCAAACCTCTTCATCTTCTTCACTTCTTCTTCTTCAGGTTCTTTCTTCATCAGGACAATAATAACCGCCACCTAAATGTAATGGAAAGAATCGTCTTTCCCAATAAACCCATATACCCAATTCATACAACAACCTGTCCCCTTCTAAAACCCACTTCCCCAACCGCACTTCCTCCTCCTCCTCCTCCTCCTCCTCCTCCTCCACCACCAGCTCAGTCCTCTTCTCCTTCTTCCACTTCCAACCACTTCGACTCTGTTATTGACCACCTCCTCCTCATCTCCTCCTCCCCACCCAATGGGGCCAAAGCCAGGACCTTTAAGAGGCTCTCCGCTGTCCCAACCCGGGAACCCTTCTCGGGGTTGGAAATTGGGAAAGACGAGAGCTTTTTTGATGATGGGTCGTTGGATTTCTTGTCTCCTTTGGGGAAGCGCTTGGTTGGTTCTATAAAGGTACGGCCTTTGCATAGTTTGGATGGTTTTTTCGCTTCCTGCAAGTCCGAGCTGTTGCGAGTTGATTTGAATAGTCTTTTGAGAGGGTTGGACATGTCTGGGGATTGGGAGAGAGCCCTTTCGTTGTTTGAATGGATGGTGTTGAATCATAGGGTGACGAATGATGTGGTTGAGTTGATGATTCATATTCTCGTGAGGGAATCACAACATTCCGTTGCTTCGAAGCTGTTGGAGGCTGTTTCGTTGGACAAGTGTTCGCTTGATATTCAAGCTTACACGACGATTCTGCACTCGTACGCGCAAGTTGACCAGTATGGGAAAGCGATAGCCTTGTTTGAGAAGATTAAGGAGTCCAGGCTGTCGCCTACCCTGGTGACCTACAATGTCATGCTAGATGTTTACCGTAAAATGGGCCGGTCGTGGAATAAGATTTTGGAGCTTCTTGATGAGATGAGAAGTAAGGGGATGGAGTTTGATGAATTTACTTGCAGTACTGTTCTGTCTGCCTGTAGTAAGGAGGGCTTGTTGGCTGAAGCAAAGGAGTTCTTTTCGGGATTGAAGTCTCAGGGATATGTGCCGGGGACTGCCACCTACAATGCCTTGCTCCAAGTGTTTGGAAAGGCAGGGGTATACTTGGAGGCCTTGAGCATATTGAAAGAGATGGAGGAGAATAATTGTCCTCTGGATTCTTTTACTTATAATGAGCTAGTGGCAGCCTACGTAAGGGCAGGGTTGCATGAGGAAGGAGCTGCGGTGATAGATACTATGGCTTTAAAAGGGGTGATGCCAGACGTGTCGACCTATACGACAGTAATAAATGCGTACGGCAGGGCAGGAAATACGGAAAAGGCTTTGAGCTTGTTTGACCAAATGAAGGCCGTCGGCTGTGTTCCTAATGTACGTACTTACAACACTGTGCTTGGGATGCTGGGGAAGAAGTCACGGGCAGAGGACATGATGAAGATTATCTTGGAAATGAAGTCTAGTGGATGTGCTCCTGACCAGGCTACATGGAACACGATGCTTACCATTTGTGGAAATAAGGGTATGCAGACATATGTTAATCGGATTTTCCGGGAGATGAAGAGTTGCGGTTTTGAGCCTGACAAACATACGTTCAATACTTTAATCCGTGCTTATGGGATGTGTGGTCTTGATGTTGATGCTGAGAAGATGCACGAAGAGGTGATTAAAGCAGGGTTTACCCCGTGTCATACCACATACAATGCACTATTGAATGCTCTGTCTCGTAGAGGTGATTGGAAAGCAGCGGAACTGGTCCTTGTGGACATGAAGAAAAAGGGATTTAGGCCCAGTGAAACCTCTTATGCATTAATGCTCCAAGCTTATGCAAAGGGAGGGAATGTGCAGGGAATAGAGGGCATTGAGAAAGATATTGATGATGGTCATATCTATCCTAGCTGGATGCTTTTGAGAACTCTTGTTCTCACATACTCGAGATGCAAAAAAGTAGTAGGAATGGAAAGAGCATTTCAGGCACTACAAAGGCATGGTTACAAGCCCGATTTGGTGTTGCTCAATTCAATGCTTTCAATCTTCGTCAAGAACAACATGTATGAGCGATCCCATGACATGCTGCTTTTGATTCTCAAGAGTGGATTGCAGCCTGATCTTGTCACACATAATAACTTGATCAACTTGTATGCTAGAGGCGGAGATTTCTGGAGAGCAGAAGAGATTCTGAAAAAGTTACATGGATCGGATTGCCCCCCTGACCTTGTTTCCTACAACACTGTCATTAAAGCATTCTGCAGAAAAGGGCTTATGCAGGATGCTCTCAGAATTGTTTCCAATATGGTGTCGAGGGGCATCAGACCCTGCATCTTCACTTATAATACTTTGGTTGCGGGATATGCCAGACAGCAATCGTTCGACAAAATAGACGATGTGATCAGCTCTATGATTAAGCAGAATTGCAGACCGAATGAGATGACCTACAAGATTGCTGTGGACAGTTATTGCAGGGCCCGGATGTACAATGAAGCCATGGATTTTGTATCAAAGATAAAAGATAAAGATGATTCTTTCGATGAACAATCTACACAAGGACTTGCTTCCCGTGTTCGGGAGACCATTGAGTCGTAACTTGATCAGCCATTTCTGTTTGACCCGGGAGACTGGAGCAATATCACTGGAGGCAACCTGTTAGCAATTTTTGTCCTTTTCTCTTTATGTAAATTCCATTTGCAGTCACTTTGATGTTTGTTGAAATTCACTTTCTATATACGGATGTATATGTAATTTTATCACCTCTAGAAAATACTTATCCTTGAAAGGCGCCGGACTACTGCACAATTTACTACTTGTTCGATGACAAACATTGTTCATGAACATCAACTCAAATGTTCATTTTGGCACGAGCAGGATTGTTGCAGATCTGCAGCAGGCTCATTTGTTGCAGATTTGCAGCAGGCTCGTTTGTTGCAGGGCCAAAAAGACGGGCAATGGAGCGTGCTTTGGACGAGGAAAGGAAGGCTTTCGAGTCGAAGAACGACAAGGTTAGAGAACACGATCGCCATGATGGCAACTGGGCTTCAACTGCATATCTTTATCTTAGATATGCGTCTCAGGGGCTTGCCACTGCACTTGCGGTGTAATACTTGAAAGAGTGATGATTCACCATCTAAACGTCAAATACTTCAGACCGTCTAAACGTTCCTGTCGTGGAAAACCGACGAATGTTTTTTCTATTACATGTTAGATATCAGAATATTAATCATTTTAAACGTTTTCTTTACATCGAAAGCTACTTCCATCCAATGACATAATAATATTGTTAGAAGTTTTGTATCTATTTTTAGAATTTTTTTTTGTATCCATCTTGAAGTCCGATAGAGACACATCCAAATAAATGTATCTCGATGGACTTTCCTAGACACTCAGATTCTAAAATATTTTTCACCAATATTTTGGAAAAAGACCCGGAGATAAAAGAAATATAACTAAGAACACAGAAGATCATCCCCACTTTTATTCACACATGCAGAAAGTAAAGCGACGCATGAATTGTAATGTATTAATTTATAAATATTTGCAAATTTCAATATTTAGATCTGAAATAGAAATCATCATAACATTACTTAAAGGACATTTGAAGAGTTGACAGAGCGTCGAGGTTCAAAATGTATATTTGGAAAAATAAAAAATAAAGGAAACTTATATAAAACAGAAATCATAAAACAATATTGTGCTTTCATTTGTTGCTATATTACCAAATAAGCACATGGCGGAAAATGCTTCAATTTATATGCCAGTTTTCGTACTGTATCAAGACGTTCTATCTTATGGAAGTTAATTTGGCATATGGCACATGTCAACAACCAGACAAATCCAAGAATGCGTACATTTGAAGTACAAATCTTATCCGGGAATCTCATAAGGAATTATAATCTAAATACTTAAATCAATTATCAAAAGAGTTATTTCAATTTAATTAAAACTTTTAACTCAAACATTAATATGATTAGTAGACATGATGAATGTTTGGACTCATATTGACACAAACCAAAACCTATCATATCTATTGCGAAAAAAAATATCATATCTGCACCATTACTCATAGTCCCAAGTATCACGTCAAATTCTTCACTAAATCAGATATTATTTTCTCTTATAAATAGATACCATATTGTGGTACTTGAACCACTACTAAATCTTCATCCCATCCAAATTTTTACCATTTGAGTCAAACTTCGAGTTAATTAAAATGGTGATGAAGGTGGAGATAGTCTCTAAAGAAATGATCAAGCCAACCTCTCCAACGCCACAACACCTCAAGGACGACTATAAAATCTGCCTCTTAGATGAACTAGCTCCTCCTTCCTACGTCCCAGTCCTCCTCTTCTACTCATCCTCGGACTTCGGTTTCGTTGACAACAATCTCAACACGGTCCCAAATGCCTCCCTGATATCCACTAAGCTCAAGGAATCACTCTCGAAAACACTCGCCCGCTTCTTCCCTTTAGCGGGCGAGCTGCGAGGCAACATCTCGGTCGAGTGCAACGACCGAGGAGCCCTATACGTCGAGGCCAAGGTCGACATTGAAGCCGCAGAAGTTGCCAAGAACTCAGAAGCAACCCATCTCTATCAGCTTCTCCCATTCCATCCATACCGCGAAAAACCCGAAAATGTGAGCGTAGTTGCAGGGGTTCAAGTCAGCTTCTTCAAGTGTGGGAGCGTGGGAATTGGCGTGTGTTTGTGGCACAAGGTTGCGGATGGTGCAACGGTGGCATCGTTCCTAAATGCGTGGTCCGCGACGGCCAACCATTCGAACGAGACGATGGCGCCTCGGTTGGATGCAGCTAAGTTTTTCCCACCTAAGGGCTTAGATTTGATCAAGCAGAGTGACTTGATCAGGGACGAGGTTGTCGTTACCAAGAGGTTCGAGTTTGGTCGGAAGAGTTTGGCCTGTCTCAAGAACAAAATAGCTAAGGGTAATGTTGGTCATCTTGATTATTTCAAAAGCTTTTATTGAACTCTAATAAATACCACTTTTTTCAACAAAAAAAAGTATACTTCTGAAATAGTCTATGACTGAAATGGACTTTAAAATTACATATAGGAGTGCATGGTCTAAAAACTTATACGTCAGGTATTATTCTGTTAGTTATTGTTTGATATGTTTAATAGTTAATATTTTGTAGTAACTATGTGGTAAACTTTAAAATAAAAAATTTCCTCTCCTATATTGTAATAAAAAATGATTGTTACAAATATTCTCATTTCAGTTCAAATGTTGAAAAATATCATATATTGCTCTTGTAGCCACATAGTCTGATATAAGTCAAACGACTCTTCACATTGAATAATATATTTGGTTTAAATTCACATAAAATCAAACCAGTACCTGCTAAATTTATTTTTCCAGCAAAAGAATATTATTTTTTTTGTCAAGAAAATAATATTATATTGAAATGATATAATATAATATTCATTCTCAAAATAACATTTGACCTAAGTCAAAGGAATTAATAATAGTTGTCTCCGCCTTTTCTTCTCCAACAGGTAATCCTACTTCTTGTCTTCCTCCTACCCGAGTCGAAGCCGTGACCGCCCTCATCTGGAAAGCCGCCATGGAAGCGGTCAAAGCTCGAACTCGAAACCTCACTCTCCCTTCCTCCATCTTAACCCACGCGGTCAACATCAGGGCTAGGATGGACCCGCCATTGCCGGACACCTCCATGGGCAACCTCCTGATGCTCACAATAGCTCAACACATGGAACCTCACAGAGAATCCGAGCCCCACTTGCACCACTTGGTTGCCTCCCTTAAGAAGGCCATAGCTAGGGTTGACAAGGGCTACGTGTCCAAGCTTCGAGGCGAAAATGGGGTAACGAAGGCGCTGGAGCCGTTGAAGGAGATGCGGGAACTTGCCATGGGAGATGGAGTTGAGGTGTACACGTTTAGTAGCTGGACGAGGTTTCCTTTGTACGAGGTTGACTTTGGGTGGGGCCGGCCGACGAGGGTGTGTACGATTACGGTTCCGGTGAGGAATTGTGTTGTGTTGATGGGGACCAGGTCAGGTGACGGTATAGAGGCGTGGGTGACTTTGACCGAGGAAGACATGGAAGAGTTTCGGTGCAACTTAGAGCTTCTCGAGTTTGTTACGACCTAATGTTAGAATTGTTGTCTGTGCATGAGATTTGACCAAAAGATGGTGTGAAATATTATTTTGGTTGAATAAAATAAATGCTGAACTATATAAAATTTTCAAGATTCCCAAGCTACATGCATACGTACAATTGTAATTTTGGTGGTGTTTTTTAGAAGTAATTTTGGTGTTGTTCACTTTGGTTCTTAAGATTTATTTTCTAGATTAAAATTTCAGTGATACAAGAGGGATAATTGTCTTAAAATCTCTCGGGTTTAAATTATTAATTCAATTCAGTTTCTCTAATTCAAAAATAGAAATTTTAACTCCTAATTTATTGTAAGTGTATTATTAGTCACATCTTCATGAAACTCATAAAATTAATTGAACTCTGTCTATAAATCAACCAAGAATGATATTGAAATCAAACAAAATCATAAAATTTTTCTCTTTTGTGATCTTCAAAAGTTAATGTCTTTCTACCCGTTTTACCTTTCTCTTGTTTACCCAATTACAATTGTTTGTTGAAGGGTCGTCGCTTGACAAGGAAAACGATGACCTCTTTGTTGGAAATGTGTTCTTATGTTCATGGTGTTTAAGGATTGAAGGAAAAAAAATATATTTTTTTTGCTCTTGAACAGGATTTTTATTAATGAGGGACAAATGAATGATCTAGTATATTCTTTTGTTGACAAAAATTATGATTTTTAATAGATTAAATAATATCTTGCAATAAATTAAAATCTAAAATTTATGTTTCAAAATTAGAAGGTTTTAATCAATGATTTGACAAATCAGATGGGACTCGTAACAATTATACTAAAATATAATTATGATGTCACTTTTTGACTAGTAACAATTTTCAATATATTGTAAGAGAGAGAAACAATTTTCGTAGCGGATTGCAAACCCGCAATCGATTAATGGAGAGATATAGAATTAAAATTTTGAGAACAAAACAATATCTCATATTCGTAAGGATAATTTTTTTTATATAAATAAATGTTGTATTCACTCATTGTTCACTAACAATACATCAAATAACTTAGATAATCATAATACTTGTTGAACTTCGGGCCCGGATTGCATTCATCGTGCAAATTTGGGCTCGGGCCAAATGGGCTCGGATATTGGACCGGTTAGTGGACCGACATTATCCGTGTGGATAGGCGCTGACGTCAGCGAACGGATAAGCACTATCTTAATGGATAAGTGTGAAAAGTAAGCAGGCAGCTGAGCAGCTACTTACGTAGTTGCTGACTCAGCTGCTTGTCAGCTGCTTGCTTTGAGCTGCTTCTAACCCTATAAATAGGGGCCCCTTCAAGGATGTTCTAGTAATCAGGTTTAGAATATGGTTGTTGATGGTCATAGTAATCCAAAGTATGTCCTATTAGTGAATGGTCATAATTTGAGCAAAGATTTGTGTCCAAATATAGCTAAACAAATAGGGAATATGGAAATGATTCCCTGTGCCAATGCAGTTAGTTGCCTGATGTGTGCAATGTTGTGTACGCAACCTGATATTTGCTGTACTATTTGCATTGTATGTAGATATCAATAGAATTCAGGCAATGCTCATTAGAAAATTGTCAAGGGAAACTTTAAAGTATTTGAATGCTACTGCAGAATGCTTGTTGTGAGTATTATGTGACAACCAAGTTAGTATAGCTTATGCGATGGATCTGCGTTTCCATAGCAAAGCTTAGCATATAAATATTAAATTTTTGAAATTTATGAAAATCTAAAAGATTATGTATGAAACACATATCTTTCCAAGATATGGTTGTAGACCCTATGACCAAAGCATTATCTCGAAAAGTGTTCGAGAATTTTGTGAAGTCATTAGGTTTACGATAGTTTCATTTATGTCGGACAGAAAAGTAGCCCACTCACACGGGTATTTACCTCAGTGGGAGTCAAATGTGTTGATTCTTGATTGAGATGAGGCAGCTGTTGGACATTTAGATGTGCAATGTCCTACGGCAACAATGCCGTCTTGCTAAGAGAGTAAGATTTGTTATGGGATGCAGTAATGAGTTACTACATTGGATCTTATGTAATCCATATGATAAGAATTAAGTGAAACTTATCATACCTTCTGTAATCCATATGATAAGAATAAAGTTAAGCTGTGGCTATGACTTTAGTATGGTGTTAATTGACATGTGTTCCTATGGAATATACACCATAACATGTGAATGAGTATCATGTGTGCTGTTCGACCACTGGATGGGATGAAAATGTTCATTGATTTCACAATCACTGGTGTGAAACCACGTTTCGAGAACTATGGTTCTCGATTTTTGCCCTTAAGATCCTAAACGTATTCTGTAAGTATGATTCAGTGCTGCTAGTTTGGAAAGTCCATGATAATGTCATGACATAACGATTCGACCTGGCAGGGCTGACTAGAAAAGTAACTCTGTCCATCACATTTCGAGGTTCGTTGTTCAGGTGCACCAATTGTATTGAAAAGTACAATAGTGAACACAAATAAAATTGTTTGAAATCATTACGTGAACAATGGAATGTGACATGAGTCCTGGGGTGAAAGCATACTTCATTTTACGTGAGATGTCGAGATGCTAGTATTTAGTTAGTCAGTGTGTCTGTACTTCTATTTTAGCTAAACATACTCGGCGTGTGCTGGTCGCACGAAATCCTATAAGATGAAATATGTACATCGTTGACTGTGATTGACGATGAATGAGTGGGAGATTGTTGAACTCCAGGCCCAGATTGCATTCATCATGCAAATTTGGGCTCGAGCCAAATGGGCTCAAATATTGGTCCGGTTAGTGGAACCAGCATTATCCGTGTGGATAGGCGCTGACGTTAGCGAATGGATAAGTACTATCTTAATGGATAAGCGTGAAAAGTAAGCAGACAGCTGAGCAGCTGCTTACGTAGCTGCTGACTCAGCTGCTTCCAACCCTATAAATAGGGGCCCCCTTCAATCGTAAAATTAAGCCGGTCTGAATTATTTTCGAGCGAGCCCTATCCAGGTATTCCCGGGTGGGCCCAACTCGACAAGTTACAGGCGGGCCCTACCCCTAGGCGAGCCCAACTCAACAGTTTACGGGCGGTTACGGGTAGGCCAAGCTCGACGGTTATGGGTAGGCCAAGCTCGACGGTTTCGGGTAGGCCAAGCTCGATGGTTATGGGCAGGCCAAGCTCGACGGTTTCGGGTGGGCTAAGCTAGACGATTTCAGGCGGGCCAAGCTTAACGGTTTCGAGCGGGCCAAGCTCGATGGTTACGGGCGGGCCCTACCTGTTCAACCACTTGTATAGGAAAATATCAGTTTAGTACTTGATATTTTCCAAGATATACATTATGGGCCAATCGTGGAAACGAAGTTACGATCCATTAGAACGTGATCGTAACTCGGCCAGCAACTCACGATTACTAATCAAGACCAATGGACTTAGAGACCTGTGACATACTCGCTTCAACAAGTAAGTACGGTTTAATTAGTGTGATTTAATTAACATAATTATCGTTTTAATTAAATCGTAATTAAATGCGTGATTATTTGTTAATTACTCGCCTAAATCCAACAATACTTAACACAACCTATTAAGAATGATTTTTCATCGGCTAATAATCTACTTCGTAAAACTATTGGAGCAATTAATATGGTATAATATGTCCAATTCGTAATTCGTTAATAAATTAATCTATTCGGTATATATGCCCAGTGTAAAAAAAAATCCAGATGGCGTAGTCCCCAAGCGGTTAATATCCACTTGAACAGGCCCATTGGATTGTTGTTTTCTGTGAGCGAGGAGGCCCACTGGATTGTTGTTAGTTTTATTAGTTTACCGTTTTTCTGCTCTCAACATATTTTTGTGTCGAAGCAACAACAGCGCCGATGACCACTAGAATTTAGCAACCGTACCCTGGCAAATAACATAAAGCTCCTCCATGTTAATCGTACTTTCGGAAAACAACATCCCATGGACGACAGGGTTCCAAAGCTTTTGTTCACATAAATTAGGAAAATTAGACTAGATATGTATAGCTTATATATTAAAAGCAACATAACTTATGTCGCAATTGTACAATATAGAAAAAATCTGTGGATTTATTTTTTCCTAGGTGTCCAACTTTATCAATATTTCCTAATATGGTTTCATTTCAATCTCCATCACAAAAAATCTAAATTTACTTGTATGCATGTAAGGGGAAAATCAAATATTACAATATTTTTACATCTCGTAAACTTCTCTTTCCCTAATGAATAAGTTTAGATTTGAAGTATGTAAATACTGATAGCATAAATTTAAAATAATTCTTATGGCACGAAATATTTTTTTAATTAAATAACGTTACATATTTGAATATATTTTCCATGACTTATATTGGGAAAAGAATAATAATTGGGTCCGGGAGTTATTAGTATTGCAAGAGGAATTATGTCGATTGGGCTAATTTTTATATATGTTAAAGTCTCATGATTATTAAGTAAATAGGAGACGATTAAACCATTTGATGTTTTAGTCGTATAAGAATAACTTCGGAAAAATAGTTTTATTAACAAAAAATAATTGAGTCGATCGAGTTCATTATATAAACTAGGACACATTCATAGCAGACTTGCGCATTTATATCTACATTCTGGGGTTAACCACTCTAATGAATTATACTATATCTAAAAAAAATCCAATCCAATTTAATGTGACCTTTTACACAACAATATACTGAATTGTAAAAAAAAGTAAGAGAAAGCAAAACGAAGTACCAGTCTCAAAATAACGTCATTTCTGAACCATATGATCATATCTCATAATTAACCAAACCGTTTAATTTTTTTTATTATTTATTATACTACATGTTTCCATTTGACCTGCTTTGTCCAATCCAATTTGATCTTAAACTACTCCACATTGGACTGAATTATCAAAAATTAAAACCCAAGGGGAGCGAAACAAAGTTTTGCCAAACAGAAAACTCGGCCATCTAATATCTATCCCCTCCTTTCTCTCCTCCTATAGTCGACAGCGCATCAGAAAGGACATAAAAGGACCTCTTTCTCTCTCCTCTTCTTTCTCTCTCTAAAAACAACAAAACCAACTCCCGCTACTTAAAGCCTCTACACGCCACTCGTTCCTCTCTCTCTCTCTCTCTCTCTCTCTCTCGCTCTCCGTATTTTTGCCCTAATGGGGTAGGTGGGTTCGAAGCTAGGAGAGGGATTAGCTGCGGGATTTTGATGGAGTGGGACAGCAACTCGGATCTGAGCGGCGACGAGGAAGAGGAGGAAGGAGGAGGAGGTGGGTTCTTCGGGGATGGTGGGGGAAGTGGGGCCCTCCCTTTTCCGATGGAGAACCTGTTCCAGACGGCGCCGTGCGGGTTCGTCGTCACGGACGCGCTCGAGCCGGACCACCCCATAATATACTGCAACACCGTCTTCGAGATGGTCACCGGATACCAGGCCGAGGAGGTTCTCGGTCGCAATTGGTCAGTTCCCCCTCTCTCCCTCTTAGCCCTTCTTTATTCTCTCTCTAATTGTGGTGGTTTAGGGTTTAGAATATTAGGAGAGGGGAGAGAGGTTGAGAATTGGGGGTTTGGGGGTTATTGCCTCTTAGTTAGCTAGCTGCTTATAGATGAATCTGACGCGAAAGGTACCTTCTTTAGGCCCGGTGATGACGTAGGTTCGACGACTGTTGGGGCTGTGGTGATGTTTTCATCGACTGCCAAATTGTGCTGAGAGTTTTTTTTTGGCTTGAAGTGGAATAGTGTTTTAGTTTCAGAGTTAAGTGGACAAGTCTTTTCTGATGAGCCTTATCAAGTGGTGTGAGCTTTAGTTGTTATTCTCATTCAAGAGAGCCTTTTTAGCTGTTTTCAATCTTCTGATTAGCTGCTCGATTTTTATGTTATTGCAAGGTTTTTTTCTTTGTATTCAATTATGGAATGTTGTGTTCATCTGCTTTTAAGATTATGTTTTCTAAGTAAATGTTTTGATGGGCATGGAGAAATATTATTTGATTACATCTTTTCCTTTCTTTTTTTTTGTTGCTTATCAATTATTCAGCGAAGCTGACATTGTTACATTGTTCCGCATGCTAAACTTTCTTTTGATAACTATAACCTTAACAACATAGCATGTACTTGGTTAATGTTTTTGCGAAAAGGTTAACTTACTCCGAAATGTTTTATGGCTGCTTGTTTGGTCGGGATCAAAGATCGTATTGCTTTAGGCTATTGTTGATATATGGATATTGGATAGTGCTTAATAGGATCAAAGGGAGCCTATTTCTTTCAGTTTCAACCAAATCATATGCCCATCCCATTTTTTAAGTTGTACAGTTCTTTCTTCCATGCTACCTTTGATCTGTGCTAGCTCCATCTATTTCTCATCCAGTGCCATTTACTTGAATGCGATCGTACCTTCCTTGCAAAGAGTTATGCTCTATGTGGATCCTTTCAGATGAACCAGGATCTGCTACTAAATGGTGGCAGCCAATATCCTTTTTTAATCCTATTCTCTCAGATGATGTTTGTCTAACATTCTCTTGATGCCTTCCTCTCAACGATTTCGTGTTGGAGAACACCACTATCGTGGTATATATGCTTCCTTTTTTACATTTGTGTGCCAAGTCTCAATTGTGATTGCCTGCACGGTGGCTGGGTATGGATGGTGCTTTGGGATACACAAACAGTGGGTTATACTCTGAACGTGGATCGTGGCATCTTGATCATCACATCTTTTAATTCTTTGAAGAAGTAGAATGGTCTGTATGTTTTTGCTTATGTGCACAACTGCTTTCATGATCTTTTCCTGTCAAATCAGTTAGAAAACGGAAGTGCGTGGTGATTTGTAATAACCAGATCTGGTAAAGGATTTGTGATTTTACTTCACAGTTGCATAATCTGTTGTTAATTTTTTGGTTTTTGGGTGACAGCTAATATAGAAGTGTGCTTGAGGCAGAGGTTTCTTTTGTAGTTTTCCAACTTGAGCTAATATATGAGTTTAAGATACTTATCCAAGTGCTTAATGGAAGTTCCTACATCCTTTTATTCTGCTTGTGATAGTTGGTATAGGCTTTTGATTTTCTGGTATTGGGGGATATGTTGGTAATTTTAGAATTTTGTGAAATCGCAGTCTCTTGTCATTGCTTGACTTGGTGCACCTTGACATCTTTGATTCTATTTAAATACTCGTGTGTTCAAATCAAATAGTAAATGTTCATCTTCTGGATATAAGTATCATATAGGCGCCATTATAGTTTAACTGGATATGCATATTATTTTACATTAAGTCCTTTGTTACAATTTTGAATATTCAGTATCTTGAAGAAGTGATTGTATTCTAATCTTGGAACTAATGAAGAATTACTAATCTTAGATAAAGTTACATTGTCCTTGATAACACACAACCTGATTGTTTTCACTGTCTTTGGTTATAGTTGTATCAAACTGATCTTAGAATTACTTGATAAATATTTCAGTCACCACAAATTCGGAATAAATAGAAAATATGTGATTTTGGACAGACTAAAAAATGTCTAACCAATGTGACATATAACAATTTGTAAAGCATATGGAGAAGTATGGTAAATGTGCATATTTGACTTAGAGATAGCGGGTCAACATTTATAGAGTTGAACACGAAAAAAAAAATATTTAAAAAATTTCGGTGAAACGAACAAAGTAGAAAGTGCACCAAAATACAATTTCACAGTTTATCTTACGTCTAGAACCATTCTTTCGCGTGCAAGATTATTTTCACATGCTCCAAAGCTAAGTAGTCAATAGCTTGCTTTAGTGCCGCTATAACAGAAATGGCATACCCTCCGCTACGCTATATCCCCGTTAACCGCTATTGGCAGTAGTGGCCACTATCTGAGTTATTGGGTAAATTCCTTAATCGCCCCTGCTTTTTCTCTGTCTTTTACTTATTGAGGGTAAATAACTATCTCATTAAGTGACCCAGTAATGTTTGCCCTAATTTTTTCACGGGTTCACTCCCCTTGCTCCTCTCGCTCTGGTTTCCATTCCTCGTCTTCTTCCCTTCTCTCGCCGGAAAGTCGTTGAAGCAACTCGCTGGAAAACCGAGTCCTTTTGGCTGTTGTGGTATTCTTGAGTATTGGGCAAGTGTTTATTAAGAACCTTAGTCTTCAATTTGTGACAAATGGACTTGTTTGTGTTACTGGCTAATTTGCATTGTTTGGATTACTGGGTAGTTGCATTGTTTGGGTTATTGGTTGTTCATTAAGCCATTTGCCTATCCTGCTATAGCATTTTAGGGGGTCGCCGCTATGCGGCGTGATCCGAGATTGACTACTTAGGTCCAAAGGTAATATTGTAGGTTGGTTAAGGTGTTTAAAGTGTGTTTTACCATAGTAAAACTTCTTCTTGAAGAAGATTACAAGACGGGAATTATGGAGATTATAGAATTACTTTATCGTTTGTATCAATTTGGAGTAAATCTTAGATCTTGAAACCTTTTAAAAGTGGAATGACCATGAACTAAGGACCCCGGTTGCTTCGTGACACTGCTATGAGGTTGTCCAGTTTTTTCTGTTTGGCTTGCCTAATAACCCGAAAAGGGTCATAATCGTGGGTTCAGACAGTGTGTGATGGAATATATGTAGACAGAATGGAAGAATAAGGGGATATGACGGAGAAAAAGGGTAAAATGTTCATTTAGCTTACCAGGATAACATGTTTTTGTTCTCAGCTTAGCCAATACCATTGGCGGAATAGACAAGCAAATCTTGAAAACTGGGATTCCTTTTTCGTTCTTATATTTACTTTTTCTTCTTATTTTGTATGCAGCCGATTTTTGCAATGCAGAGGACCATTTGCTAAAAGAAGACATCCTTTGGTAGATTCCACAGTTATTTCAGAAATAAGAAGATGCCTGGATGAAGGAATTGAGTTTCAAGGGGAATTGTTGAACTTTAGGAAAGATGGATCTCCACTGATGAACAGGTTGAGGCTCACTCCTATTTATGGCGATGATGATGCAATTACTCATGTAATTGGAATCCAGTTCCTCACAGATGCAAATATTGACCTGGGTCCAGTTCCGAGTGCATCCATTAAGGAATTTTCTAAGCCTTCGGATCGTCTTCGTTCTGTTCTCTCTGCCTATACTCCCGTTGCACCAGGGAACCGCAATGTTAGCCGTGGGGTGTGTGATATAATGCAACTAAGTGACGAGGTTCTGTCCCTTAAGATACTTTCGCTATTAACTCCTAGAGATATTGCATCTGTTAGTTCAGTCTGTAGACGTTTCTATGAGATTGCACAAAATGAGGGCCTTTGGAAAATGGTCTGTCAGAATGCATGGGGTAGTGAAACAACTCGTGTTTTGGAGACAGTGCCTGGGGCTAAAAGACTAGAGTGGGGTCGGCTTGCCAGGGAACTGACAACCCTTGAAGCAGCAACTTGGAGAAAGCTTACTGTTGGAGGTGGTGTGGAACCTTCAAGATGCAATTTCAGTGCATGTGCTGTTGGTAATAGGGTTGTTCTTTTTGGTGGCGAGGGTGTTAATATGCAACCAATGAATGATACCTTTGTGTTGGATTTGAACTCTAGTAATCCTGAGTGGCAACATGTTCAGGTCAGCTCTCCTCCACCTGGTAGGTGGGGCCACACCCTTTCCTGTGTTAATGGGTCTAATTTGGTGGTCTTTGGAGGCTGTGGAAGTCAGGGTTTGTTAAATGATGTCTTTCTTCTGGACTTGGATGCCAAGCCTCCAACTTGGCGTGAAATTTCTGGATTAGCCCCTCCGCTGCCCAGATCATGGCATAGCTCCTGCACACTTGATGGGACGAAGTTGGTAGTGTCTGGTGGGTGCGCAGATTCTGGTGTTCTTCTAAGTGATACCTTTCTGCTTGATCTTTCATTGGAAAAACCTATTTGGAGAGAGATACCTGTAGCGTGGACGCCACCATCACGGCTAGGTCATACACTTTCAGTTTACGGCGGTCGGAAGATACTGATGTTTGGGGGTTTAGCGAAGAGTGGACCTCTTAGGTTTCGCTCAAGTGATGTTTTTACCATAGATCTGAGTGAGGAGGACCCTTGTTGGAGATGTGTAACTGGGAGTGCCATGCCTGGGGCTGGAAATCCAGGAGGTGTAGCTCCTCCTCCTAGACTTGATCATGTTGCCATGAGCCTCCCAGGCGGCAGAATCCTGATCTTTGGTGGTTCTGTGGCCGGCCTTCATTCTGCTTCGCAACTGTATATTTTTGATCCGACAGATGAGAAACCCACATGGAGGATTCTTAATGTACCAGGACGTCCTCCCAGATTTGCCTGGGGACATAGTACTTGTGTTGTTGGTGGGACGAGAGCAATAGTCCTTGGCGGTCAATCTGGGGAGGAGTGGATGCTAGGCGATCTTCATGAGCTATCATTAGCTGGTTCTGTTGTCTGATCCACTAGACTTGGAAAAGCAACTTGGTGCGTTGAACGGACATGATGCGTGGGATTATACTTGGAAAATTCGATCCCTGAATAACCAAATGAGGAATGCTGGATCTGTCGGGACTTTTTGTGGTAGGCGGTTATCAGCTTCAGCTAATGCATTTTATTTCTACCCGGCTAACCGTGTTCCTTATGCTGCATCCACCCGTTGGGCAACTATTCCTTGTTAGATTAGTTGTACTTTACATACAGGTAGGCATGAATGTATGTAGAAATAGTTTCTCCTTGTGGCCTGTGGCCTTCATTTTGTTTACCGCTTCGTAAGTTGGAGAACAGAAGTTACATTATGGAAACAGAAAAGGGGAATTGTTTGTCCATAGGATCATACTGAATAAGCTAAAGGGTCATACTCATGTCCATAGTTTTGATGCCCGTTCGAGCAGCAAGTTCACGTGAAGATCGGATTAAGCTCGTCTCAGAATCAAAGCAGGATCTGCAGATTTAGAAGCCTCTTGCCTGAGGTATACCTGCTGGTTTTGTGTATTTTCCGACTTTCTGCGTTCTGGTCGAGTAATTTCCATCTACCAGCCAACATAGCTACAAAATACTTGCATTAACCTGGGATTTTCTGGTTGTAAAACTATCTTGTTGTGCGCTAATCAGGTTGAAAACTTGTAAATTATCCTGCAAGTAGTGCCAAAGCCAAGTGCAATGTAAGATGACACGAGATGTGTATGTAAGTGACTGTTTTCCTGGATTAACACAGTTCAAGACATGCATTCTTCTATGGAACTTGTGAATCTCAACATTTTTTAGTTCTGGTGTTCATTACTCTGCTTCTGTCTTCTCGGTCCAGAATTATTCAATTCGAACTTCTTTTCTTGCTTATTCCCGGCGAGAGTGATGAATTATATGATTCTAGAGAACGAGATCTCGTTGGGATAGTTTTTCATTAAAAGAGAGTGCGACAATAAACTACTCTAGCTACCAAGGTTTATTATGTAATGTTTTTGCCTGTCAAAAAATAGTAAATGGTTTAAGTTAAGACACCGAGGAATTTTTCACTACAGAAATGGACGTTACTTTGAACCATTAGATGAACTTTTTTTGACATGTTCTGAACTAGCTGTCTAAGAACCAGAAGATTAAACTTTTTTCTTCTAATTTTTCTTCAGAAAATTTTTGTCAGGTGACTCAGGTCAATTTTTAAGTTTAGTTTTTTATGGTACAAAAAACTGTATTGAGGTTTGATGGTAAAATCATTTTTTTTTGTGGAATGGTAAAAACTAAATATGGTTCTCAGTGGCTCGTGTAGATAAGTTTTGCAACTTATTAAGAAAAAAAAAATCTCAGAAGCTTAGCCAAATTATCTCACTGGGCAGTTTTTCTTTATCTTTTTAATTGTAAATAAATGGCGAAACAAGACAAAGATCCAACGCAACACCTAGGACTCTGATGTCTTCTGATCCAACAACAGTTTCGCTTCACCAATCAGACAACAAAACAAACAAACAGCCAACTCTAGTTGTTTTTTTTTTGAAACCATAATCTTTCCATAGTTGAGCACTTGCATTTTATACTAGTTTAATAATATTTTTTATTTATTGGATATGAATCTCATATTTTATAAAAAAATATGAATGGTTTAGATTAATGATGAGGGAGAAGTTGACTAGAAACTATTAGGATATGCTCCGATTCGAATTCGAGTTCGAAACCACATATTATCCGGACATCCATCCAACTTCGAGTTGGGCAGTAATAAACACTGACACATTATCTAGACTTGAACTTGAGGCTTATGCTGAAACTAGAATAAGTTTTGCTTTAGCTTTGTTTTTGTCATTGATCATTCGTTTGGGGATAAGCTTTTGTGTTGTTAACTGATTCATTTTGTTCAAAACGAAGAAAATTTGCTCCAGAGGAATGTTTTTGGACATGTCCTGTTTAGGAACATTTTGCAGAACCTTGTGGGGAGTTGGGTTGTGTAGGAATGAGTTTATTGATTTAGTAGTCTATCTTTTGACTGTTGTCTATCTACGCTGTTTTACAGCACATTCCAGCTTAGACGACCATTTAGCACGCTGGTTCGGATTAAATCAGTCGAAATTCCAGTGGGCGTTGGATGATTACTATGAGAGCAAGGGATTAGTAAGATTGCCTCTGTAGTATTCTTCTCTCCCGATCTGCCGTGTTTAGTTTAGAACTTTTATCTTGGTTTTGTGTATGTTTTCGGTTACTCGAACCCCGAATAGATCCTTTACTTAAAGTAGTATGTGATCTTGACCTCACTTCGGCTTCATTACTTGCAAAACAAACTGAACTAGTTTGGTCTGAACATATAACTTATTTATTTAATTCTTTGTATATTGTGAAGCTTAGACAATGTGCATCCATCAAGTAGGGTGGGTACAATTAGTTCGGAAAGTTTTCGCCAAATCTCTTCCTGATTTCTTGAACCTATATAGTTCCATTGTTACTCCCAGAACTCGTTAATCATGTAAGCCTTCAAGTTGATTTCTCTTCAGAGGATACATGTTTCTATATTTCGAGTAACCTTCCGCGGAATGAAAGAGCTGGAAAATGCACGTTTCCTCTATCAGAAAATCACGACTAGATGATGGTACTCCTTGTTTAAACAGATCTGCATCTAATGTGGAAGTCGACATTGTTAGATTGTTTGTTACTTCCACTTACAAAAGTAGGTACACTTCCACCTAGTTATCATTTATAGGTGTTGGAAAGAATCTCATATCGGAAATGGCAAGAGTTGTGTTACTTTTTAAGTGTGGAAAATCCAGCTACTCATTACCTCAAGTTTTTGGGTTAGGATTTGGAGATTTTAACTTGGTATTAGAGCCAATTGCCCTAACGAGACTCATGTCCCGTTGTGCTCACACGACGCATGCTCCCCTTGGAAATCACGATAGACCGTGTCACACTAGTGCAAACTTTAGCCCGATAGATTTCGTTTGAATGGAAAACCATCTACTGATCGACTTAAAAACAAGAATTTGGCGGTCGGCTCTTGCTGCCTGCTACATGCATATGGGTACTCATTGCACAACTGTTTTAATCTGTGATTCCTCGAACCTATAAATAGAGTTGCAAATTCAATGTTCTTTACTGGAGTCTGTCTCTCGTGTAGACATAAATATGAAGTCTTTTTACCCAATTACTATTTACTGAGTCTAAATTATCAGTTTTTATAATCATTTTAAATGAAACCTATGAACTGAGAGCGACGTCATGTACTTGTTTGCTACAGGCCCATTACTCTTGTCCTTGGCCGTTGCTGGCCACAACTTTTGTGTGCCCCGTTCAAGCGCATTCTTTGCAGTCTTTTAGAGCTAGTTCTGCTCTATCTCGATTTAAACTTTCATCGCAAATGCGTTGCCTTATGAGACAATGCTGCTATTGACAGGAAAATCCCGAAGGAAAAGACTAACCAAGAAAAATGCAGGTGGTCTGAAATGGTAGGCCTTGTAACAAAATGATGCCGTTGCTCTTTCTCCTTTATCATTGGCATACACTTTTCTTATGACTTATACACTGTTTGGGTCTGCAGATTTTTCATATTGTGTAACAAGAGTTGAATCTCCTAAAAATCATCACCTTGTATCTAATGCTTAGAGTTCGAGCGGCGAAAAGGGCATCAAATTGCTCGAGCCTTCGGATTTCCATCTCTGTTTGTTTGGTCCACTGGCAATTGGTGCTGTTTACTAAGTTAGCTTTGTAATCTGAATCTGAGCAATGTAATGTTACATTGGCAGTAACAACTTTTAGCCATAGGGAAGGTATTGTTGTAGTTTTTTGAGAAACAATGAGGTCATTGTTGTCAAAGTGTTGTATTTGCAAGTAATCAATACGTTTACTAACTCTAGTTAGTCCAAATCATATGCATTTAAAAATCGGACAATTTTCCTGAGGGGGGTCGGATGAAATATGATTAACGAGAAGGGGGTCCTTGGGAAATGAATTCCCTGTCTGAGGTCGGTACAAAACTGGAAAAAAACATAATCTTTGACGACTTATATCCTAACACGAGAGTCCATTTTTAGAGCCGACTCAATTGAATATGAATTAGTTAATACAATGACATTCATATTCGAATACCGAGTGGTCCAGAGAGAAAAAAGGAAAGTGGGAATGCATCTTTTGAGAGAATTAGAATCAATGAAATATGAGGAGCAGAAAGTGATAGTTTAGGATTAGAGTTCCTAGTATCAAGCCCCACCTTTGGGCTTTATGGCTGTGCTTGAATGATGGGCGGCCACCGTCCCTTCTACCCTTTCCAAATTTGCTGCTAACAAATTGTGCAAGTCAGCCTCTCCTCTCTCTCTCTATCAATTAATCAATAGCCATTCTCCCATCACCTTTCCTCCTTTTTCCTTTTTTTTTTAAAAAAAAAAACTTTTCAACCCAGTTCTTAATTTGTTAACATTTTTTTTGTTCCAACAATTAATCATGATTATAATTTCCAGACAAAAGACAGCACTTCTGATTAGAAAAAAAGGGTTCTGATTAGAGAAACCAATTGTACAGCAGATATTACCTGTAAGAACAAGGTGGAGGAGCTCATTCATCTCCATCCAAAAAGGTACCTTTCACGTTCCTTTTTAATGATATACTAATAAATACCAGAATTGTAATTATTTTCTTGCCATAACGACATTGTAACTTAACCAAACATGTTATTAAATTGAACGGCGTCTTGCCTAGAATACCTCAATTAGGCGTATTCTATTTTATTCTCTTGCATGCTGTTGCTGTTCTTCTCTTGCTTTCCATTGACAACTACCAACGGAAGTAATCATCATGCCTAAGAAATTCCCTCCTTTTCCACCGGCGTCTACTGCACATGACAGTTCACTTAAATTCTCGAAATTGAATTGTTATTAGTTGATTTAGTAAGTATGCGAATATTTATAAATATAAAAAAGGACGTCTCTGAAAGAAAAAAAATACATACTCTTTCTGGATAATTTAGGACGTTCCTGAAGAAAAAAAAAACAATACATACACCCTTTGTGGATAATTTACTTTAAATAAGTGTTGGTCAGACAACAAAACCCAGGTTACCAATTGTTGTCCGAAGCCAAAACGTCACCCCAATTAAATCATAAAAATACATAAATTAAATCATCAAAAAATGGAAACTAATTACTCATAATAATTATAAAATTAAATGCTGGTCCAGTAAGAAGGTTGCTGCAGAATTTTGTAAGTGCAAATTAAGAGCAGAATGGGTTAGTGATAAGCACGCCTGGCATATTCTTCATCATTCCCTCCATCATCCTCTTTCCCACCCTTTACTCTCTCTCTCTCTCTCTCTCTCTCTCTCTCTCTCTCTCTCTAAAGCCCTCACCTTTTCTCTCTCCTCGCGAAAAAGTCTGGTTCTTGACCGATTGTGTTCATCAGATTGGATCTGAACCCGACTTTCCCTGGACCATGCCTTGAGGTATTCTCTTGTAAAGATTGTAACTTTGGCTCCTGTTGGTTGGTTTCCTGCTTTTTTAGCATCTGGGTACTTTTGGTTCTGGAATTAGGCCTTAAACTTTTTGTCGAGAACTGTCGGAACTTATTTAGGAGAGCTTCTTCCAATGGTGTCTTCTACATTCGTAAGATTTGAACCAAAATCAACCACTTGGACCGATTCCCGATGAGAATCATGCCTTAGCTTCTGGTTCTGTTGATGTGTGTTTTTGTCTCTAGGTTGTGTTTGCATTGAGTGGTGTCTTTGTAGCTGAAGCTGGGTTTGGATGACATTTTCTTATTTGTTTCTCGAAACGACGTTGTTGGATTCTTCACTTTGGGATGCTATAATTCATTAATTTGCTTTGTTTAAGTATCTCTAGGCCACCATTTGTATTTTAATATATTGGCTTTATGTTTCCAACCAAATGCTTCATTTATGTGGAGTATATAAAGTATTGTGTCATTGTTGATTGGTGTGCCCAATGATTTCTTTGTTCGATGTAGTCATAGCTTGGTTTATTGTTATTTGAATTATTCTTGGTGTTTGAGTTGATTTCTCGTCTCTTTTTTCCGGAGCTTTCATGTGTAATTTATTCGTTGCTTGCCGTCTTTTGCATTATCATGTTGGCATATTCAACAATCCAACCCAGAATGGCATTGTGTAGGAGATGGCTGCTACACCGGGCTGTCACTTTGGTGTTCCCTGATCATGGCGATGAAATTGGAATAGCCAGTATTGAGATTTGAAGTGCTATGAAGCATATAAAAGTGAAATTAGTTCATCATTAAGAGTGATATAGTGGTGAACATCTGGTTAATACAAAATTAGTACACTAGTGAATAAGAAATTGGTATGATATGACATAGAAGTTAGAAGCAGGTATATTATCTTTGTGCCTACTGTGTAGAAGCAGGTGGATTGATTTGAATCACCTCATGGTCGGATACACTTGTTCGTGATTCAGGAGTGCACACTTGCAGAATAGAAACTCTATAATGTGTCTTGTTCACTTTCTATAATCTCAAAGCCTACATCCGATTTCGACTGAAAATCATTGTTTCATATCTCATCAAAACTTGTACAGCTAACACGAAATGTTTGTGCATGGCTTCGCTTCAACAGCCAGTTCCATTTTTTCTTTCTTGTATATAATTTATGAATGACATTGCTTCTCCAATTTATTTGGTGCCATCTTGAATTACCTAACTCCTCATGTGGGTGCTTCCTTACAAGTCTGTAGTTTTCATTCCGTTTCCTTGACATGCCGTGTCTTTCCCATATTAGGTTAATTCTTACTTTGAGATTCAAGGCAAAGTGGTGCTGGTAAAGATTTGAACAATACAAGGACTATGGCAGTCTCCATGAAAAATGTAGACTCAGCTTTCCAGGGATCCGGGCAGAAGGCGTATCCTTAACCTAGTGTGCTTATGAGTTTGCATTGTAGTAAATGCTTGTCTTTTTGCTTTCATTTGGGTTTTCTTAATTGCTGTTACATGGTCCTAGTCTTGGTTTATAACTCTTCCTTGACACTATATAGCGGGCTCGAAATATGGAGAATTGAAAATTTTCGCCCTGTACCTGTCCCGAAAGAATCTCATGGAAAGTTTTTCACTGGTGACTCCTATTTGATTTTAAAGGTTGGTGTCTGCTCTGTTAAATGTCTTGTCTAAGACATGGCATGAATATGATGCCTGTGCATTTGCATGTTTTCTTGCGCACAAAATATGTGTTTTTGGGCATATGCTCATCCTCTCTGCTCTCTGTAGAGTACACATGTTTTTCTTTGTTGATTACTAATTTGTGAAATCATTTCATTGTGAGAGATTGTTATTTACAAATATGACACTGTGTCCCAGGGAACCATTATGTGAAAGAGCACAGGGTTTATGAGATGACATATGAACAGCTAGGATTTTACATTAGCTTTGCTGACTCAGCTTTTACGATCTGTTAGTTATTTGGTTATGTGCCAACAATCAACTTAGTTCAGGAAAGACATCTTCACTTAGACTGCAACATAATTCCTCTTGCTGTCTTGTCAGGATGATTTTATTTTTTGTAATGGTTGCCAGCCTTATCTTGTTCTTCCTTTGTCCCTGCTTCTATTTGCCAGTACGATAATTTACCTGTAACGGTTTCCTTTGCAGACAACTGCACTGAAAAGTGGGGTCCTGCGTCATGAGATTCATTATTGGCTGGGTAAAGATACTTCCCAGGTTAGCAGCTAGTTTTTCCGTATTTCATTTCACTAATCTGTTACACTGTTCCTTCCCCATCAGTCTTTTGATGACAAAGTTTGTTGAAGTAGGATGAAGCTGGTGCTGCTGCCATCAAGACAGTTGAACTTGATGCAGCACTTGGAGGACGTGCGGTACAGTATCGTGAAGTTCAGGGCCATGAAAGTGAGAAGTTCTTATCCTATTTCAAGCCTTGCATTATACCTAAAGAGGGTGGAGTTGCATCTGGTTTCAAGCACGCTGAAGCACAAGAACACCAAACACGCTTGTTTATATGCAAGGGAAAGCATGTTGTTCACGTTAAAGAGGTATGTATGATATACTAATATATAATAATTAATGAGAGCACAGCATTTGAAGTTTCTTTTATCTTATTACCCTTGCAATTTTTATTACAAAATTTCGAAGTTTTTGTTTGTTAAAATAAAACTTATAGTCTGTAGCTTCTTAGCAACTTAAGGAGTTGACGATGATGGTAATAAAATTGATGGGAAAAGCATTGGAAGACTAAAACACGAGAAGAAATTTCCAACCTGACTCTTTTGTAATAGAGCATTTTAAAAACAGATATGATATGCTTTTAATTCATCTCTCATGACAGGTTCCTTTTGCCCGATCTTCACTCAACCATGACGATATATTTGTCCTTGATACCGAGTCTAAAATATTCCAATTTAATGGTTCCAACTCTTCTATCCAAGAAAGAGCAAAAGCATTAGAAGTTGTGCAGTACATCAAAGACACTTACCATGATGGAAAGTGTGACATAGCAGCAATTGGTAAGTGTATGATCTCAAGGCTCAAAAACATCCTTACCAAATTATTAATGTCAAGTTATGTGTAATCTCTCTATGAAGAGGATGGAAAGTTGATGGCTGATGTTGAAACCGGAGAGTTCTGGGGCTTTTTTGGTGGCTTTGCTCCGCTTCCTAGGAAGACAGCCAGTGACAATGATAAGACTGCTGAGGCATATTCGGCGAAGCTATTACGGTAATAGCTTAATGTTACATGTCTTCCTGTCTAAATAATGTCTTTGCAATTGACATATTCGCCTCTGGTGACGAGAGATTTGGAGCATACAAACCTTCTCCGATCTCAAATCCATCAAAGTATTCCGTTGTTGATCATTAGGAACTCAACAGGAAAATGCAGTCTACTCTTTTTATCGTACAGTTAAAAGTACTACTACTTGGAACTATACCCTAATGTATCTCAACATGGAGAGCTATATGGCACCAATCTTCAGAGGAAACATTTGTTACCTAGAATGAGTTGGGCGGCCTAAAAAGCAAAGATACCTGAACATTCTTCTCAACTATTTGTTATACAGTATTTTTTTTTGTTCCTATATGAGTTTCATTAGACAATGCCAGGTTTGGTGACGTTGTAAAGCTCACTAATTTGTTTTTTTTCACTAGTGTTGATAATGGACAGGCAGAACCTGTTGAAGCGGAATCCTTAACAAGAGAACTGCTAGAAACAAACAAGTGTTACATTCTAGATTGTGGACTGGAAGTGTTTGTGTGGATGGGAAGGACTACTTCTCTTGATGAAAGAAAGAGCGCCAGTGGATGTGCAGAAGTAAACTTTTTTGATCAATATTTGCACTATATCATTTCTTTTGACATTTGATCTTATTTAAGTAATTGGTGTTTCTTTCATTACACAGGACTTAGTCCGTGGTTCCGATAGAATGAATGCTCACGTTATTCGAGTGATTGAGGGATTTGAGACTTTGATGTTTCGTTCAAAATTCGACTCATGGCCAGAGACTGCTAATGTTGCTGTTTCAGAGGATGGACGAGGCAAAGTTGCTGGTTAGTTCTTACTAATCAATTTATGCTTCTCAAGTCGTGCTCCCCTAATCTAGGAACTGCCTTGTCAGCATTACTATAGTTTCACAAACAAAATGTTTTTTGTGTTTGCATCTTCCTCTTACCATGTTATATAATTGCCAGTGCTGTTGGTTCTACCTTGATGCAGCACTTCTGAAGCGTCAAGGTATTAATGTAAAGGGTCTGTTAAAAACTGCTCCTGCAAAAGAAGAACAACAACTGTACATTGATGTCACTGGAAATCTTCAGGTGTTCCTTGCTCTTTCTTTTGCAGATTCATTTATCTTGTAATCAGATTCCAGCAATTTTGTTCCTATTCAACATATAATGTAAAAACAACGTTCATACATAAGCCACGTTTGCAAAAAACACCGCTTATTCTAGTTCCTGTTGTTGTGTTGTATCCTAGGTGTGGCGAGTAAATGGCAGTGAAAAGAGTTCTCTTTCAGCATCAGATCAGTCGAAGTTCTACAGTGGAGACTGCTACATTTTTCAGTATACCTATGCAGGAGAAGACAAAGAAGAATACCTTATAGGAACATGGTTTGGGAAGACAAGCATTGAGGTCAAACTTAGACATTCACAATTTCTTTTCATTTGTCTGTATGTCTTAACATAAAATTTTCTTGTTGTTCTTCTCTTTTTAACCTGTATATTGACAAGACGGGCTTGCCACCTTTACGCTTACTTTTGAAAGATATAACTTTACACAAACTTGATATAGATGTTTGTCCATTGTGCCTCTGGTAGGAAGAACTGGAACTGCATTGCTTATATTGTTATCTTTAGATAGGAATTATAATTTTAGTGTTTGAGAAATAGAGACATATCGAGCACAATTATGCTTTTGTATAAATTTGAAAGCACTGATATAATCTTTTCTAGTTCATGCTTTAAAGGAAATAGAAGATTTAAATCTAGACAATGGAAAACAAAACCCTCTTGTGGTCTTTCCAAGTTCCTTAGATTTTGTGGAGTTTGAAGCCTTTTCTCTTAACATACTTGTGCGTGGTTGCCCTCTTAGTGCTTTTTTCATAACTAATTGTCCAAGATTCAACTCAGTGTTGCATACTTTTTCGTAAGAATACAATTTTTGTGGCAATGCTGATGCGTCTGCTTTTTATTGTTTTGACTGACATGTAGGAGGAAAGAGTTTCTGCTACTATGCTGGCTAGGAAGATGGTTGAGTCACTAAAGTTTCTGCCAGTTCAGGTGCTTTTCTTTGGGTAAAGATTGCCTCATCCTGATTGACCCAGTTATTTGCATTACGAGGTCCTTATGCTTATGCTGTTTTGGTTTATGTTGCTCAGGCTCAGTTCTATGAGGGAGCTGAACCAATCCAGTTCTACACCATCTTCCAAAGCTTTGTTGTTTTTAAGGTCAGCTTAGTGTAATCTAGGAAAACCTTTGACCGCACCTTTTTCATTGGAGTCTTCTGTTGAGATATGTTTCTTAATGGAAACATAAAGTTTACTCTCTTCCTGGCACGTTTCAAACAAATGTATCAGGGAGGTCTTAGTGCTGGATACAAGAATTACATTGCAGAGAATGAGCTCCCAGACGAAACTTACAATGAGGACAGCCTTGCACTTTTTCGTGTCCAGGGTTCGGGACCGGATAATATGCAAGCAATACAAGTTGAACCTGTACGTCTTGCAAGCCTTCTTGCACAAAATTAGAGCTATACTGTTATAGCTTAACATCAAACTTATTATGGTTTCATAATTGAACTGGTGTTTTCTATCTTCAAAAGAGAGTTCATATCATCCTTTTTTGCTAGTGAAAGAAGAAGTTATTTGGAATTACTAGTCAGTTCAGTCTAGTATTATTGTGCAAGATTTTTCTATTCGTTGTGGATCTACTAACACAATATATCTAGCTAGAAAATTGAATTCAGCTAATTTTTTCTATTGGGATGCGAAGTACTTACTCTAACTGCACCTTCCTAACTGATAATTATTTGATCCCATAACCTTCATCAGGTGTCATCATCTCTGAATTCTGCTTACTGTTACATATTACATAACGATTCCTCTGTGTACACTTGGTCTGGAAACCTTACAACACCAGAGGACCAAGAGCTTGTTGAGAGACAGCTTGATGTTATTAAGGTTGGCACTCCTTTGGTTTCTACTTTCGACGTCTGGTTCTGCTTGCAATCAACAGAAACTTTTAACAGTTACATAGGAACAGGTCGATTATTGGTTAAAGTTTCTCATCCTTTTTGCCGGTCAATTTTGTTTCGAGTTCTAATATATATCACATACAAACTGCTTGTTGATTCTTGTTACTGTCTGAAAAAAAAACCATTTTGAAAGATCATATATTTGTGTATCTATAGTCCAATGTGATTTGGACTAACTAATCCCTAAATCACATTTGAACTTTGCAGCCTAATGCACAGTCCAGACCGCAAAAGGAAGGTTCAGAAACTGAACAATTTTGGAGCTTACTCGGAGAGAAATCTGAATACCCAAGTCAAAAACTTGCACGAGTCGCAGAAAGTGATCCGCACCTGTTCTCCTGCACGTTCCCAAAAGGTAGAGGAGCTACCTTGCCCCTCCTATTCCATCTGTAAAGTCTGGTTTCACTTGACGAGATCTGATAGTATATGAAATTCTAATTACTATCTTATGTCCATGGTTCCAACAAATGCAAAATTCACGGAATCTGCAGGAAACCTAAAGGTGCGCATACTTTATAACTGATCCTTCTAGCATGTGTTCTGTATGGATGTTTTAGTCTTTCTGGAAGAACTTCACTTTGTACTAAGATTTTGATTTATTGATGCAGGTGACAGAGATATACAACTTCGGACAGGATGACTTGATGACAGAAGATATATTCATTTTGGATTGTCACTCCGATATTTTTGTCTGGGTGGGACAGCAGGTTGATATCAAGAGCAAAGCAGAAGCTCTAGCTATTGGAGAGGTAAATTTTTAGTTGCTGCCAGGTACCTTCTGTTCGCTAGTTTATTTCTTTGACTTTGCTCAGCTTATTAAGTTTGGTTTGAACATTTGTGCCTCAGAAATTTTTGAAGAATGACTTCTTAAGAGAGAAGTTATCTCACGAAACACCGATATATGTTGTTATGGAAGGGAATGAGCCACCATTCTTCACTCGTTACTTCAGTTGGGACTCGGCAAAATCTTCAGTAAGTCAAAGGTCCATAGCTTCTTTTGAATAGAATGGGTAAGTCTCTAGTGGAAATCTCATTAGCCGCTTCAATTTGGGCGCAGATGCACGGTAACTCGTTCCAAAGGAAGCTTGCGATTCTAAAAAACGGGGGTACTCCGCTTATAGATGTAAGAGATATTCTATACTTACCAATATATGTCGTGGCTTGGCGTGTTTGTGTTGGCTTAACCATGTGCATGGACAAATTTATGTTGCGTGACCAGAAGCCGAAGAGGAGAGTACCTGTATCATACGGAGGAAGATCGAGCGTTCCAGAAAAATCTCAGCAGCGTTCCAGAAGCATGTCATTTAGTCCGGATAGAGTTCGTGTGAGAGGTCGATCTCCAGCGTTCAATGCTCTAGCTGCCAACTTTGAGAGTTCTAATGCCAGGAACCTTTCAACTCCTCCACCAATGGTTAGAAAGCTTTATCCGAAATCTGCCAGCCCCGATTCAGGAACACTGGCATCCAAATCCGCAGCTATAGCAGCAATCACTGCAACATTCGAACAACCACCGCCAGCTCGACAGTTTATCATGCCTCGATCTATAAAAGGTACGAGTGCATATAACTTGATGACTTTTTATGTTTAGCCAACTTTACAACATAATAAAAAATGAGGCAACTGTGTTTTTTCTGAAGCGAGTCCTAAAGCGAGCATGGATTCACAAAATATCGCCCGAACAGAATCTCTAACTATAGTGGAAGATGTCAAAGAGGGTGAAGCTGAAGATGAGGAAGGGCTTATAATTTATCCCTATGAACGTGTCATAGTCAGTTCATCGGATCCTGTTGCAGACATAGACATCACGAAGCGGGAGGTAACGGGAGTTTTCCTTTTAGCAGGCAGCAATAACTGTGAAGTATCTTGGCTTCCTTCTTACATGTCTGTTCTGTCTTCAATGCAGACTTACTTATCGTCGGCAGAATTCCGGGAGAAATTCGGAATGTCAAAAGATGCCTTCTACAAGTTGCCGAAATGGAAACAAAATAAGCTCAAGATGGCCCTTCAATTATTCTGATTCTACATACCCCTGACCAAGCAGGTAGGCGAACCTCGTTAACTTGTCTCTAGTTCCCCACAATCGATCTAGCATCCTCACCTTCATTATCCGTTTCTGCAGAATTCGCTAAACGGTCAGCTACCCGCAGCCGAAGAAACATGGCTTCCTAGAGCTTGAAGAGACAACAACAGGGCAATTTTAGCTGCTTCTGTGCTCCCCATGAACTTAGTTACCAAGTTGAAAAACCAAGATGAGGGAAATTGTTTTTTTTTTCTTTAAAAAACCAGCCTTGCTCCTTCTGATGTTTTGATGGTCTAGCTTGAGTCTTTTCCATAGTGAGTTAATTTTAATTGTTCACCAATATTTGGTCAGAGGTTGGTTGGTTTCTTGAGCTTGCAAGTTTTGCCATTTTTATTTTCCTCATTAATTTTCATCTGAGAGATACATTAGAGGCTTTGGAATGCAGACAGTGTAGAGTTGTTTGGTTTATTCTGTAGTTGAGGATGGAAAAGTGTGTACAGCCCCCGAGTGTAAAAAGGGTATCATTTCTACCCCTCATTTCTTTGTAATAAAAGTGTGCTTTATTTTTTTTGTTTTATGCATTTTGGTGTCTTGGATATGATTCTGAATGATGACAAATGTTAAGCGTTCTAACGAAGTTAAGACATATTAATTAGTGCAAATTATTCCTTAGTCCCTGGTCTTAATTTCTTATAAACAATTTAGTCGTCCCTGTATTTTTGAAAAAATATTGGTCTCGGGTCCCTGGTTGATTTTATAATTTGTTTTTTATTTTTTTGACATGTGAAATGACTCTTTTACCCTTTTACAAAAAGACAAAAATAATGATTCTTTTATCATTTTGTGAAGGGTAAAGAAATTATTTTACATGACAAAAAATAAAAAAGGGACTGATTTGGTCGGTGGAGACCTCAGACAAATATTTTTAAATAAAACATGGATAGATTACTCATTTATGAGAAAAGAAAGACTCGACAAGAGAATTATGTTAAGTATAGAGATTAGAGGATAATTTGTCCTATTAATTAAGTTATGAAGTTTTTGCAAATTGAGATTTCCTCTTCATACGATGATTAAAAAGATTTTATTTTTTCGAACACGATAGAATCTTTCAAACATGTAATGGCAAATCTCGACCCAGGCCACATGGTCCTTTAAAATGGGATCCGAAGTTTAGGAAAATGGAGGAGATCGCGTAATAATAATTAAGAGCAAAAGGAACGAACAAGAAAATTGATATAAATTATTGAGGACATTAAATTTTGATTTTGTGAATACAGTATATAATGCCAAAATCTGTCTTGCTTATCAAATTTTATTGTGTTTTGATTTTTTGATTAATAAATGTACACATTATGCTGTACCAACTACCAAATAATTCTGAGTTCAATTACATAATTACCCAAAATTTTGTATCTAGTTTCTTTTTAACCCAGTTTGAATCCGGTATAATTCATAATCAATATATTAAAGTATCTACTATATACTAATTGCATGCTAAAAAGGAAAAAAATTGGCAAAATATATTTATTTAGTCCAATAGCACAACATATATAATTTTGACATAAAATATTAAGTTGAAAAAAAGCGGTGATCATGAAAATAAGGGTTTCATATAAGAAAATGTCGTCACCTAGTGGCTACCTTCTTTTAATTAAAATAAATAAAATAACGGAAGAGTTCAATTTTCATAAATAAATGAAATAAATAAAACAAAATGTGCTTTTGCTTCCAGAATCAGTAACCTTCTCTCGATTTTGCTTTGCGTCCGTTTCAATTAGTTCCGGCTATTTAAAGCCGACGAAGAAGAAGAAGAAGAAGAAGAAGAGAGAGAGAGGAGAGAGAGAGAGAGAGAGAGAGAGAGAGAGAGAGAGAGAACGCTAGAGTCTTCTTGTGCTTGAAATGGCGAAGGTTGGCGAGAAGTCGCTGGCGCCGGTGGAGATGTCCAAAGGCGTCAACGGACTGGACAAGGTCGTCCTCCGCGAGACACGTGGCAGTTCCGTCGAGGTACCAAATCGCTTGCCTCCGTTTGAATTGCTATTACATGTTGAATCGAATCGGGATTTGGAAAAAAAACAGAAGACGGAATGTTTGAAGTGTTTGCGTACGATGTCGGAGCGGAGCCGATTTGATCCGCGATCTGTTCGCCGATTTAGATCTCATAGCATCGCGATTTGGGAGAATTCCCGCTGTTTTCTGGATCTCCGAGGTTTTCGTGTCCGCGATGCGTTAGGTTGTCGGATTTTTGTTGAGGTGGTTTATGTGTGTGCGTTGATGGCGGAGTTTCCTTTTTGTGAGGTAGGAGCTTGTGTTAGTGAATGGCTTGGAAATTTTAGCGTGATTTAAGAACCGTAGTTTGTTCGACGGGATCTTCATTCAGTTGCTAGATCGGTGGAAGCCATTTTCTCAACTTTGCTGTTGTCCGTGGCGGAATTTTGGTAGTCATCAATGCTGACCTAGTGAGAGTTGTGCGAGCTCGATTGAGAATCAATAATATGAAGACTGCTTTTGTTCATTGACTTGAAGGTTTGGAATAATGGGAATATTAGGAGGGATTTTTTGCTGAATGAAGTGCGCTGCTTTTGTTGAATTGTGGCTGTTGTAAAGTTCTTACAGCTGTTGATTTTTTTTTTCCGAATTTTCTGGTTTAATAGCCTGAAAGAAATTTATTTGTTCACGATCTAATCCATGATATATTGAGTTAGCCAGTTACACTTTACATGCGGTCTCAGTTGGCATTGAACTCCTTTGTACCCTTGGTTTCAAGGTTGACAAACATGTGCATTTTTCTATTTTGTATCCATTCATTGGTTTCTATAGTTTTTGCATGTTCAAACTATTATGATTCTCCCTTGCAGGTGTACTTGTATGGTGCTCATGTGACGTCTTGGAAGAATGATCACGGGGAAGAGTTGCTGTTTGTTAGTAGTAAGGTGAATTTTGCTGTTTGACATTCTTTTCTTTATGTAATATATTATCAATCCTTTAATTTGTTTCCTTTTGTAATACCTTTGTTATTGTGCAGGCCATATTCAAACCTCCAAAAGCAATTCGTGGAGGAATCCCGATATGCTTTCCTCAGGTATGTGTTGGGTGCATGATTTCTTCTTTTATTTTCTGAAGGCTTCGTGATTACTACCTGTATATTATAGTGGATGTCATCCTCTTAATATGTTTGGTTTGTGCAGTTTTCCAATCAAGGCACTCTTGAAGCACATGGATATGCTAGGAATAGGATTTGGAGCATTGACAATGACCCACCTCCTTTTCCCGTACAGTCTTCTAGCAAGGCTTTTATAGATTTGATTCTTAAACCCACTGACGATGATATGAAGATATGGCCTCACAGGTGAGCTAGCAACATTCTTGTCGGCTTTGCTCCTACCATTCTTTTCGAAATCTTGTGTAACTAAATTATTATGCTGGATGCAATTTTGTTTTTGTAGTTTTGAATTCCGTCTGCGGGTGGCTCTAGGACCTGGTGGAGATCTGATGTTGACATCTCGCATAAGAAATACCAGCACAGATGGAAAACCTTTTTCATTCACCTTTGCATATCACACATACTTTTCAGTTTCAGACATCAGGTAATTAGAAGGATTATTATTATTAGCATAAATTACTCTCAGGC
>SOPF01027799.1:0-58688 GCA_012979155.1 Hypericum perforatum
TTTATCCTTCACAAAATGATAAATTTTATCTTAATTTTGTCTTTTTGTGAAAGGTAAAATAGTCATTTCACATAGCAAAAAATGAAAAAAATGAATGGAAGTCAACCAAAGACCTGAGACCAATATTTTTTCAAAATATAGGGATGGCTAAATCATTTATAAGAAAGAAGGGACCCGATAGGAGAATTTGATTAAGACCAGGGACTAGGGAGTAATTTGCCCTTAATCCTTTGCACCTTCAACAGAGAAAGACTTGTTGTCAAAGCAGATGTCTTATGAATGGTATGCTTAAAAATTATTAAAAATTTCTTTCAAATGTTTAATTATTTTAATTCACATAGGATACCTTTAACTACCAAGCAACCAAGCATTAGTGAGGCACTTATATAATGGATGGATAAAACCCTACACCATCTTGATTTTAAGAAGTTTCAAATTTGAACTTGCATTAGGATAAATATCTTAATCTTTTGGTCAAGCTTTAATCATATTTAATAAGTAAAAACTTGATCGAGAGTTAGGAGAATTTGTACAAGCTTAGTTAACAAAAAGTCTTAATTGATTCCAAAATTTACAAAAAATTATGGACCAAATTAAAGATAAATTATGACCATATGTAAGAATAAACTTAGTCATAGAAAAATTCAATCATTAATATCATCCGTGTAGCTTATGATTGATCATTCTACATATTTCTTATCCTTTTAATTAAGACTAGTATAACACTCATAGCTAACTAAATATACGACCATATACTACTTTACTTAGCCTTATTTAATGGTACTTAATTAATTCTTGATATGTATTTAATAAAAACACCTGAGGCATTTTTAGCTATGTGGTAACAAGAATTGTACTAGTACTCTACTAAAGATAGCCATTATGCCTAACTAATTGGTTTCATGAAATACATACTACACAAATAGTGTTCCAAGCATTAATTGAGTCTCTCAATTTAACTATCTAACTTAGAATGATAAGCCAAACAGATGTGAAGAGTAACTCCCCAATGCTTAATAAGGAACCTTTAGACATTGTTTGTGAATATACAATCAAATTAGAGATGGTATTAAAAGGCAACTGAAAGGAAGGAATTTCATCTTTCTTTGCAATAAAGAGTAAGTAAGGGAATGTCATCCTATGAGAACTTACTTCTAGGCCGCAAACTCGACTCAACTCCTAGTTTAGGATTAGAAAGAAGGCTTTGTCAATTCCAATCACTAAAATGATTACTTGAAATAAAACTATTACCTTAAACAAGATGATTTCACAAATAAAATACAAGCGGGCTAGGTATTAATGACAACCTAGATAACCATATGATTCAAGGGGTTTACTAAGTTCATGTTATGATTAGTGTGTTTCGAATGCAACATATTCACGCTCTTGCCATAAATAGTCTAAGTTGATCCTTAACAAGGCTTAAATGAACAAAATGTGCTCTCGCAACATTATGGTCAGCTAATTTCACTAATTGTCAATAGTAATCATCACTCCTAGGACAATTAATTACCTTTATGAGATCTCTCTTCTAAAGGCAACTAATCAACTAGTCACAAGCACAATTAATCCTAATCTCTCTTGATAATTAGTATTAAACATGTTCATAGTCTACGTGATCAATCAAAACTAAGCATTAAGCTCCATAACTAGAACATAATCCTAAGCATTTAAATCCCCTAAATCATTGGCTAAATAGATGTCATCAAGGTACCAAACTTACTAATTAACTACTTATACATATTAATAAAATAACTTAACATCTTTGTTAAAACTTTCAAGGAAAACATGAATAATGAATTGAAGAGATAGTGGAAAGGAAAGCTCAATATGTTCTTCAAGCTTTCTTCTCCCAAATGCTCTCTGCTTCCTTTACGTTACTTGCACACCTACTGCCCATATTATGGCACTCTTTCAAGTCTTAAAGAAAAGAAGACACTCCACTCACCTTTAGTAAAATTAAAGGTAAGCTTACAATAATGAAAAGTATAAGTAATGGAGTAACCATTGTCTCCCACTAATCACCCACTAACAAAAGCTAAACATAAAACAATGTCTAACAAGAATCTTTCATCTAAAAATGCCCATCCACAAAATTTCCATTGGAGCCCAAAACTTGGCCCAAAACATGCTTCAAATTCGGCCCACTCATGAAGAATTTTTGCCAGCCTTGGACCCTGACTTTAAACTCAATATTTGGGCCTCTTAGACTCCGAATTTGAAGATGCCCATTTAAAATGAAGTTGTAGCCCTGGATGTCTTCTTTTCGTATCCATCTCACTTATCTCCATCGGAGTTTGGATGAGAAAGTTATCAGCATTTGAGTTGCAAAAGGTCCATCTCGTCCACATCTTTGATGTCCAGATTAAACGTCCTTCCTCCCGACTACTCCGGTCGCACACCATGACCCAAGTGCATTCACATTCCTCTATTTCAACAAGCAATTTCTCCTAGTAAGAAGAAAATAAAACAAAAATTAAAAGACATCACAAGAACAAACAATGTACGAAATATAGTACTAAAATAATGAATATCAAACAAAAACATTAGACACAAAAGGAAAAATAACTCTTATATATGCACAAAAGATGAGTGTTTCATCACTCATCACACCCCCACACTTGAATCATTGCTTGTTGATGAGTGTCAAAAACACTCATTATTTGTGTACATTTTGTAGTAGGTTCTTAGTGTTTTTAGATTGTTTTAGTGAGTTCTAGTTGTCTTTGTCTTAGCTTTCGTTCATTGTGATTTTGAGTTATGTTTGTCATTTCTCATTGTGTTTTGTTGTTTTAGGAGCTTATTTGAGGACTAGAAAAGGATGCTCGACCAAATGCATGAAGGCACGGACAAAAAGGAGCATACAAAGGCAAGAATGACAAATCTGTAGAGCATGGCGCACGCCAATGAAGAACGGCGCACGCCATTGTTCTTAAAACTTGAAGATTGGCGCGCGCCATAGGTGCGATTGGCGCGCCAAGACAGATCTCTTCCTACTCAAATGATGATAACTTTTGCATACGACGTCCAAATGAGATGAGGTTGGTGGCGTTGGAAAGAAGACATCATGGGCTACAACTTTGTCTCTAATAAGCGTCTTCAAATTCGGAGTCTAAGAGGTCCAAATCGCAAGAATGGTGATACCTTTATAGCTGACAACGAGTTGCCCTCGACACCATTGGCGCGTGCCAGAGGCACGATTGGCGCGTGCCAACGACAGACAGTGACTGATATTTGGTCATCCCACTTGCTCAATTGAATGGCAAACACTTGGGGGGCCTAGGCACTCGGGTTTTTGGCATTTGGAGGTGTTGGCAGACATGTGTGGAGGCATTATAGAGTAGTAATTAGGACTTTTGGATTAGAAAACATTAAACTTACTTTTGACAATGTAATAAGTGTGTAAAATGGCTAAAGAGAGAGAGAGACTTAGACAGAGAGGGGGGCAACGAAATTGTAAGAAACTCTCTGCCAAGAAGGAGAAACGTGATGGAGGAGGAAGAAAAGCTTCAAGAACATCATTAAGCTTCCTTCTCCTTAACTCTTTCCTTTATATTTATGCTTATGTTCATATTGTATATAAGTATGTTGTTCTTTGTAAATATGTTTAAGTAGTTTGTTTGTGGGTTTGGTGCCTTGAAACTAGCATGTAATCAACTAATTTGAGGGGTTAAACATGCATAGATTTATGTTCTAGTTAATGAACTTAAGGCTTAATTATGGTTTTACTCAGATTATGATCATCATTAGTCTTAGAAACCATGCTTGATTTCGACAAGAGTCTAGTGACCAAGTAAGTTCGGTTTTGACACAACCAACTTTGGTTTTGACAAAGTCATAGCAACCATGCATCGGTTTAGACTAATTGGCTGTGATAAAATCTTTGTTAGTAACCTTGATTATGAACTTAGTTAAAACTTGAGACCGAAAGGAGATGGAATTAATGTAAAGATTAACTAGATGACTAATTGCTTAATGAAAGAGAAATCTACTTAGGTAATAAGTTGTCCACTGAGTGATACTTACAGTTTGTTCTTAGCTTGGTTTAGATCTATTAGAGGGGTCGAAAGAACATCTAGTTGGTCTAAGTTTTGCTAGAGTTCAATTTAGACAAATCTAGTGCGAAAGTGTAGATTTTTTGCTCATGAAATACTCGGATCATAATATGAACATAATAAACCCCCTGAGTTGTTTGATTACATTAGTTTCAATGGTATCAAACTCACTCTTGTTCAAGTTTGTTAAATCAGATTGTAGTTTTGTATTTTGAAGTTCATAGACTTTTCACTTGCTTAAATCTTTAGATTCGAATTATAGAGGTTTGTTCGAGTTACCAATCAACCAAACATCATAATATACTCCTAAACAAGTTTATAAACCAAGTACGAGGCCTAAAAACTCAATTCCCTGAGGATCGACATAACCGGACTTGCCCAGTGCTATCGCTGGTGATATTGGCGCACGCTATAAGGTATTGGCGCGTGCCAGTGTGCTTGAGTGAAGAACATTGGCGCACGCCATAGAGGATTGGCGCACGCCAGAGGTGCCCTGAGTTAGGAAAATGCACGAGCGCGCGAGGCAAACTCTATTTGACACGAGTGGCACGCGCCAGAGGTGCTATTGGCACACGCCATAGATGGACAGGGAGCAATAAACACACGCAAATCATCAGCACGCCTCGGATCGAGTTCCGATACGTAACACTTGTCCTCAAGCAAAGCTCAACCATGGAAAACTATGCAATCATCACATAACAAGGAAAAACAAAAACAAGGTAAAGACTTGGCATGAACAATTTACTATTTAACTTTCCTCAAAACCTCAATCTCACATAAAAAAGTTCATCCTCACTTAGCTAGTTCATCAACCAAAACACAAAGAGTAGGAACCGGTATGCACCTCAACACCTAATTGTTTAAACAAATATTAACACTATGTAAAAAACACTAAAAGGTTAACCACTCGAAGATTTAGAAAATTTTCTCACTCAATTTATAAGTGGTCAACTTCCTATCACTCCCATACTTGGCCGATATCTTTCAAAATATCCTATGTCCTACTCAATAATATCTCAAAATTGTATGGTTGCTAATAATCGGGAGGACTTTACATCAGTTCAGAATGGGGCTAAGGTAGGGGTGAGGTAAAAATGTCTGGATAGTAGCTAAACCACCCAATCTGAGAACATATTACAAAAGCAAACTAGTCACTCGTCTATTCTAAACATCCTCACCAAAGATAATCGTGCACACACACCAACTTCAACCTTGACCTATGACCGCGAAGCTGGAGCCTTGTCAATCATAGATGCCTGAATTCGACATTAACTTATCTTTTTCACTTCTCTTTTTCTTCTTTTCTCTTTTTTTCCTTTTTTTAACAAAATAACTTAGGCATGTTCTAAGCAAGACTCGGCTCGCTAATTGGCCACTAACTCTCTAAATTCCAATAATTTAACCCAAATTAACACTCAGCTACCAACTACATCTAATACAAATCATCCCCCAAACATGTACAACTTATATGTCCTCGAATTTGATAGTAAAAAGGTAAGGAAGATTGTGGATATAAGGCTGAGAGTTGGCTTACTTATAATATTATCAAAGAATGGATACTCTCAAAGGGTTAAGACAATTGGTAAGAGGGATTTTGGCTCTAAAGCTATAGGCTCAATATCAAAGGAATTGCCCCCTATCATCTCACTAACTCTCATACAACCAAGACTATTACAAGTACTAGTAGGATTTCTCAATCAACCGAACTCAAGTATACCCCTCATGAACAAATAAAGACTGACGTCTCCTCATTTGGCTCAAAGTTACTCGCAAGACTCACTCGTCAACCCTCTAGTCTAGACTATATAGTAAGACCACAAGTCTAAATAATCAAGTGTGAGGTTCCTAGAAGTTCCTAATCTTTGTGCCCGAGTTCAATCCTTAACTAGGAATGTGACAATCTTCTAACACAAGCTTAAAATTTTTGAGAGGGGTCAAATTTTGAACAATTCATACCAAAGCTTTACTTAAACAAAACCATTTGAACCTAAACACCCAAAGGATTCCAAAATGGAACCCCTTTCCCACATTTAAAAGACATATTATCCTCAAAGTGTCAAAACAATACCGATAAAACAAGTAAAATAAAGATAACGATGCAAAATCCACAAATAAACATGAAGAATCATTCAAACGAGATAACAAAATTCAACATCCCAATAACAGGAGAACATTATATCAAAATAGAAAAGAAAAGAAAGTGGGTTGCTCCCTAGTCAATCATCTAGAGGAGGAGGTGGAGGCGTGAAGTGGCTTCCTCCCAATGAGCATTGGACTCGTGTTTCTGTCCCCAATGAGCACACTTTTTTTACTAAAACTCACAATTCATACAATAAAAGTACAAGAAATAAAAACATAACACATGATAATTTAAAGTCGTTAGCTTGACTTACTACCCTTGTTCATGCATCAAAATGAGGAGTAACAGATTGTACCTCCAAACTCTGCTCAATATCGCCACCAAGATAAATCTTGCACCTTTGGCCATTTACTTTAAACATGGCTCTATCTCTTCCTTGTAATTTGACAACTCCAAATGGGAAAACCCTTACAATTTTGAATGGACTGCTCCACTTTGACTTGAGTTTTCTTGGAAAGAGATGCAACCAAGAATTATAGAGGTGAACTTGTTGGCCTTCCTTAAACTCTTTCTTGACAATATTGGCATCATATCTGTTCTTTGTACTCTCCTTGTAGAGTCTTGAGCTCTTGAATGCCATATCTCAAATTTCATCCAACTCTTCAAGTTGGAGCACCCTTCGTTCACCAACCTTTTTGTAATCGTAGTTAATAGTCTTAATGGCTCAAAATGCATGATGTTCAAGCTCAACCAGAAGGTGGCACACCTTGCCATATACAAGCTTACAAGGCAACATCTCGATAAGCATTCTAAATGCTGTTCGATATGCCTAAAAAGCATTATTAAGCTTGTTTGCTCAATCTTTTTTTGCTCTCCCGACTATTTTCTCCAGGATCTTCTTGAGTTCTTGATTGGAGAGCTTGACTTGACCACTTGTTTAGGGGTGATACGATGTAGCGACCTTGTGAGTGCCCCCATACCTCTTCAATAAAATCTCAAATGGTCTGTTACAAAAGTATGAACTATCATCACTGATGATTGCCCTTGGCACTCCAAATTATAAAAAGAGCTTTTTGATGAAGTGAATAACCAAGATGTGCTTGTTGTCTTAAGAGGTTAGGAAGGGTCCCATAAAATCTAATCCCCAAACATCAAAGAGCTCCACTTTGAGAATTCCAGATAGTAGCATCTCATTTCTCTTTGAGATATTCCCGGTTCTTTGATATTGATCACACTAAGCAATAAATTTATGAGCATTCTTAAAAGTATTAGGCCAATAAAACTCATACCTCTTGAAAAGGTAAGGATCATCCCATACATAAAGTTGAACATCCCTTAGAAATTTCTTTCATTGGGGATAACTCAAGTCTATAGGTATAATGCACCCAACTGGGAAGTTAACAAAATCTGCAAACCAAGGGGCCTCCCTATTATTCATCGATAAAGCCTCATCTGGAAACTCTTCTTGAATTTTTTCTTGAGTTTCCATTCTATCACTTTGCTCGAGCCGAGAGAGATGATCCGTGCCAATATTTTTTGAGCCCTTCTTATCCTTGATGGACAAGGCAAATTCTTATAGCAATAAAATCCACCGTATAAGTCGAGGCTTAGCATCTTGTTTAGAGAATAAATACCTTAAAGCTGCATGATCCATATAGATGATTCCTTTGAACCAAGCAAATATGGCCAGAATTTGTCACAAGCATACACGACTGTAAGCATCTCCTTCTTGGTGGTTGTGTAACTGAGTTGAGCACCCGCCAACACTCTACTTGCATAGTAGATGACATGAAGTTTTCCCTCCTTCTTTTTCCCAAGCACACATCCTAATGCAATATCGCTTGCATCATACATCATTTCAAATGGTAGCTTCCGACCCGGAGAAGATATAACTGGAGCTGTGATAAACGCTTTCTTTAGTGAATCAAATGCTTGAACACATTGCTCATCAAAGTTGAGAGGCACTTTCTTAACCAACAAATTGGTATGCGGCTTTGTGATAAGAGAGAAATTCTTGATAAATGTTTGGATATATATACACACGCAAAAAAATATATATTCATGTGGTTCGCTTTTGGGGTAGAAATGAAAGTGGGTCCTATATAGGATAAGTCCATATCATTATATTAATTTGTGGGTCTCGTTTACTCCATTGCATTATTGAGCGATTGGAACCCTTACATTTGAGGGATAGCTTAAGTTGTAAACTAAGAATTGGTATTAAAGTTTAACTCACACACCGAAGAAAATGTATCTGAAACTGTATGGATACATTACTTTTCAGTACTATGTGATTGTTTGATAGATATAGTCCTATGATTTAAAACTTATCAAAATGATCCCACTAGTTTCAGTGGTCCTTTCATGGGCAGCTGTGTTTTAGCGAACTTCAGTCAACTTCGAGGACCGTTTTATGAGTTTTTAAATACTTAACTATATGTATCACAATATTAAACTACATGTTACTAGTGTAAATTTTTTTATTCTTTTATTAAAACGCACAAATCAAATATGTACATTAAAAATCTTCTAAATAGGTTTATAAGTAATTTTTTGTTGTTTATGTATTTCGTGACAAAAAAATAGGGGTGAAAGTCATGAGTTCGTTCATTTTGCTCGGCTTGGTTTTGGCTTTTGATATTATGCAGTATAAGCACGAGATTTATAATGTAGGTTAAGTCTCGTTTATTATCTATGTATACTTCTACTTCATATATTGTAATGATGATCATTTTGATTCCTTAGATATAGATTTTTCAACGGAACTTTGTATGTCGTGTGCTCTTGTACATCTAATCTTTTTACTATTATTTGTTATGTATGTCCAAACATTCATATTTTCGCTTCTAATGCTATTAGAAATTGATATCTTCATATCTGAGCTTTTGGAACTGATATAGATAGAATAGAGTTTGGAAAATTTGATCCTGAGATCATTCTCGATATTCACTAGTATGCATTGGAGTAAAAATGAAGACAGCCTGATCACTAGCAACAAGTTATATCACAACCCATGTTTCAAACCTCGAAATGGTAAGAATTCTACTTTAAAAAAGAGCAATTATTGATATTATTGAGATAAAGTTACGAGGCAGAATTTAACCGACATCATGTAACATGTGATGGAAACGGCACGTTGGATCCATCACATGTTAGAAAAATGGGTGAATGAGCCCAAAAGTCCGAAAGCCTAAAGTCAAATTAAAGGATTAGGGAGGTGTGTATAATACCGGTTTCGGCAACGGATTTTTCTTTGTTTATAAGGAACTTAAATCCTTAACTCTCTAATTGGTTGATCAATCCCATGTTGACTCCTTGCTAGCTGCGAGAATGATGTGAAGCACTGGGTTCACTCCCGTGATTAGGAGCAGCTTGAGGCACACTTCACACGTCGCGAGGAGCTCTAAAGTTTTGCGGAATTTTGGAGCAATATAGTCGTTGTTGTATCTTGAAGAAGATTGTCGTAGCTCGTACGCACTAAGATATACAGGACAAACTTGTCTTATGGAGAAAGTGTTCAACACTTGCCTCGACTAGTAACGATCATAATCAAGTAAACTATCCCCAACGACCAACAATCATAACAAGAGATTTGTGTACTTAGAGATGGCATTGTCAAGTGACGTAGGCAGCGGAATGAACTTGATCAAAGTGGTGGTGGAATTGAACGAATTGAATTCAAATGAGTGAATGATCTGATTATCCTAAGAAATAAAGGTTCGTCTTTGGATTTGGATGGATGGAATGGTATGAATTTAATGGATAGGAAAATGAAAGATAGGTCCAGCAAGAGAGAATTGATAACTAATGTACGAGTCCACGTATACAACGCGAATCCACGCATCAAGTCCATGCATAAACAAAGCAAATCCATGCTTACAAGTACACTTGGGTAATTCTGAGATAACTTCTCAATTTTTAATTCATGATAATCTGTTCTGTTACAAGCTAATCATGTTCCTTATAATAGCACAAGGCCAGGCGTGATTTAAGGCTACATTTAAGCCCAGAAATTCAAAAGACAAACAAGAAATGGAAAGGTTACAAGCTAATTAAGTCAGCTACTTATTTCCCCCACTACGTAGCCTTTAATACCACTTATCTAAACATGACTCAGCTATGGAAATACTAAAGGACAGAATTAACAAATGATTAGGACAAATAACATATGCTACGTAGTAGCTTATTTAATACGGAAACCATAACTCAAGCTGATCCAAATGCATTCAGAATGTCATGTAAATTGGACCGTATTGATCAATTTAGATTGTCCTCGGATAGTCCATGATTGTATTTCACGCCTCTGGAAGTCGTCCTACATCATCCTCTCCTCCTTAAGAAAACAACTCATCCCGAGTTGATGATTGTATGGTTGGACATCTCCACGAAATTTAGCAAGTAGAATCTGCCTTGGACTTAAGATATCTGCGACAACTTTAGAAGTCCACTCTTGCATACAATCTGGATTGGCAACTCCCAAAGATATATGATCCGTTTAACATGAAACAGAAAGTTTGTGTGCACTTTGTCATGTATAAGCTTCAGAATGTTGTGATCCAAATGCAATTCTTGTAAACCACTCCAATCAACTTCCAATGAGTGTTCGGATCAATCTTCATATCAACCTCTGGAAAGTTTTTCAACAATAATCGTGCATTCTTATGCATGACTTCCCACGGATCTTCTGAATTCCATTGCAACGCACTAAGATCTTGAGCAAAAAGCATTTGACAATCGCCAAATATTCTCATCAAATGATATGCAATCACATTACAAACAATCCAAACTAGGTAGCCTTTATATTCCCTCATTAAATCAAGCTTTAAATTAGGAAGGTTTACCATTTCTGTAGCGTGCATGGTATCATTCTTCTGAGACTTGTTTTGTTTTGGTTGGCTAAGCAACCTCAGATCGTGGCAAGCTTCCTTGTCTATTAACTCACAAAGAATCATGTCTTTTTCATTAGGAAACTTGCATCTTACGTCCTCTTTGGAGCCTCCTTCGGATTGAATCCATTCTGAAGTATAGGAGTCAGAATTCTCTTTAACTCCAACGTCATAACTGATCTTGAAGAGATCATCATGTTCTTTTGCTTCAGAATTAAGAACTTCCTTGTTCATCATGTCATTCTCTTCTTCTGAATCTTTTGGACCTTTTTGATCTCCTTCAGGTTCGTCTTCAATGAGTGCACTCGTAGCAGGGCTCTCCTCTTCTTTGCCTTCGCACTCAACTAGTTGGTTGGATTTCTTCTTTGGACAATCACGTGCAATGTGTCCAATCTCCTTACACCTATAGCAATGCAAATCAGAATTTGATTTGAACTCAAACTCTTTCCTTTCAGGTTGCGAATTGTTAGGAATAACTCTTGGCTTTGGACCAGAATTTCGAACAGCCTTCTTATCCTTTGTCTTGATAAGTTCTTGCACCTTCTTTGCTTCCTTTGGACCGTGATAAACATCAAACGACTTATCTTGACCAGAATTCTTCACGAAATCCATCTTGTGCAATGCTTTCTCAATTTTTCGTGCCATAGTATAAGCATCGTGAAAACAAAAGAATATTTCTTCCTCCATCCGTTGCTTCACTCCAGAATGCAAACCATCAATAAAATGATAGATCACGTAATCTGACTTGTCTTCCACGTCAATCCATGATGCCAAACGAATGAAATCAGTGGCAAACTCTTTCACAGATCTTTCCCTTTGCACACATTTCAGAAATTGTGCATCTAGGGTTTTCTTGTAACTCACGGAAAGAAATTTCTTCTTCAAAATTCTCTTCATAGAAGACCAATCACGAATACATCTTGTTATTTTCTCCTTATGCCACCATGCAGCCGTCCTTGAATCAAATTTGTAGGCCACGAAACTAATCTTTTGCTCTTCGGTCAGATTCATGTTCTTAAAATAAACTCCGACCGAATCAAGCCAAATATGGAAATCTTCATCCATATTTCCATAGAACTTGTCAACATGAGGCTTGGACACATGTTCTACACTTCTGGATGAACGATCTACACACTTCATTCGTTCACGCTTTAAATCATCATGACCAGAATCACGTACATGTTGAATCTTCTCCTTGGGACATCTAAGATCACGTAGATCTTCTTTAGGCATGACTTTGGCACGAACTCCATGTCCTTGAGCTCTTGAATCACGTTCTCCTCTTCTTGAAAAGAACATGTCTCAGATCAGATTTTGGTGGAGTTTGGTAGGAGTTAGGGATTTGGATTGAATAACCACAAAATCCTGTTGCACGGCTTAGTGTTTAGGTTCACTCAAAACTCACAAAGGTGTATCACACTCTCTCCCTCTCCTCTTGATATGGAAATCGAGATGATCTTAGCCAAAAGCTCTTATACCACTTGACGTAGGCAGCGGAAGGAACTTGATCAAAGTGGTGGTGGAATTGAACGAATTGAATTCAAATGAGTGAATGATCTGATTATCCTAAGAATCAAAGGTTTGTCTTTGGATTTGGATGGATGGAATGGTACAAATTTAATGGATAGGAAAATGAAAGATAGGTTCAGCAAGGGAGAATTGATAACTAATGTACGAGTCCACATATACAATGCGAATCCACGCATCAATTATGCAAGTCCATGCATAAACAAAGCAAATCCATGCTTACAATACACTTGGGTAATTCTGAGATAACTTCTCAATTTTTAATTCATGATAATCTGTTCTATTACAAGCTAATCACGTTCCTTATAATAACACAAGGCCAGGCGTGATTTAAGGCTACATTTAAGCCCAGAAATTCAAAAGACAAACAAGAAATGGAAAGGTTACAAGCTGATTAAGTCAGCTACTTATTTCCCCCACTACGTAGCCTTTAATACCACTTATTTAAACATGACTCAGCTATGGAAATACTAAAGGACAGAATTAACAAATGATTAGGACAAATAACATATGCTACGTAGTAGCTTATTTAATACGAAAATCATAACTCAAGCTGATCCAAATGCATTCAGAATGTCATGTAAATTGGACCGTATTGATCAATTCAGATTGTGCCCGGATAGTCCATGATTGTATTTCATGCCTCTGGAAGTCGTCCTACGTCATCAAGCACCGTAGCACTAACAACGACACTGAGAACTATTCATGCCGAAAGGCCAACAAAGTTCAACGGCACCAAGTTTAGAAAATGGCAATAGAAGATGACGTTCTATCTAATCATGCTCAACCTAGTTCGGTTCCTGAAAGAGGACGCACCGAACGTAGGTAATATACTTTCAGATATGCATCATCAGAATTTTTTCACGTTGGTCCCGTGAATTTTGGGCTTTGCAAAAAACTCTCGACGTGAATTTTTTCATTTTTTTAATAATGATATTTTTTTTATGCGATATTATCTATATAATTTTTTTACTTTAAATTTGTAATTTTTGACATTTAAAAAAAACCCGTTTGTCCTTGTCCATATCGTTTTAGAAAGAAAAAAAAACATTTAGCACCGATAACCTTATAACGATAATACTGTAAATTAAAAACCTATTAACTTGGAGTAGTTATTTCCTTTTTGGACATCCAAAATTTCGCACAAGTAAGTGTTCTTAAAAGTATTATTTTCTAGGCTAATAATAAAAATCATACATATTAAGAGTCAAGTAGTTTAAAATAAATAATAAATACAATACAAACATAAATAGTTGTAAAAATATGTAATAAGTAGTAGATACAATTCTTTATTGGAGATTAGGATTCTTATGTAGGAGATTAAGTTTGTTTCATAGGATGTATTTCTACCCTCTCATCTGTTTTACTTTAAAGCTACTACTTTTCTAGGGTCGCGGATATGGTCCAGGATGTACATTTGAGTGCAGGTTCGTGCTGGGCTTTATCCAGGCCCTTAGATCAACAAGGACAAAATAAATACTTGATCTAAGAGTCTGGATCAGTTGGGGATATTTTGGTCTTTACAACTAATTAAAAAGTAAAGCAAAAAGAACAGTTACACAGATGCCGAGAGAGAAGAAAAAGTAAAAGAGAAGGTTTTACCATTGTAGGCAAAAACTGCTCCCGGAAGTTTTACCGTTCGAGGACGTGCGCTGCGTGGTGTGAGCCGAGAGAGAAGAGCAGCAGAGAAGAAAATGATATCAAAAGTTTAGTGTGCGATTGTCGATAGGTTTTGTTGTGACTGAAACGTGTGCCACGTGGTATGTGCTGAGAGAGAAGAGCGATGGAGAACGTGGATAACTACGGACATTCGAAAGGTCAACTTCTTCGATCACTGTTACCAAAATATTGGAAGCGAGAGTATGGGTGGTACCACAAAAAACCCTCCAAGCCACGATGTTTCCATCAACGAGAAGAAAAATATTACTATGGTCACATCAGAAGCTATTAATAATAAGAGCAAATTACGCCCAGGTCCCTGTCCTTTGCTAAAATCACTATTTTCGTCTCTCCTATTTCGGAAAAGAAACTTTAGTCCCCCACCTTTGCTTTTTTATCACTCTGAGGTCCCTGGTTCCGGTTTCGGGAAAGTTTTCCGGTAACCAGAGACCTAAATGACATTTTCGCCCTTGCTTCAAAAATTAAAAAAATAGATCTTGCTCCACCCTGGTTCCGTCGCTCTGCCCTACTCCCTCACCATATGCTTCTCTATTCAACTTCTCCTTTCGTGATAACAAGTAAGGAAGAGGAAAGGATCATACATACTTGAGCTCGACCTCGGGTTGAATTTAATTTTTATGATAACAAGTTGCTGGTCGTTTGGGTTTTGCCGAGAGGTGGGGGGCGGTGGTCGTTTGGGTTTTCTCGAAGGGGGGTCGTTTGGTTTTGCCCGAAGGGGGGTCGTTTGGTTTTTCCATGAGGTGGGGGGCGGTGGTCATTTGGGTTTTCCCGAAGGGGGATCGTTTGGGTTTTCTTGAGGGTGGTGGTCGTTTGGTTTTCCCGGTAGGTGGAGGGCTGTGGTCGTTTGGTTTTCTTAGGAGGTGGGGAGTGGTGATCCACAATTATTTTGGCTTTCTTTAGTTTGAATGGTTCTAGTGCACTAGTTACTTTGGAGACCGATGAATGCGAGGAAGAGGCCGATCCTGGCGCAGGAAGTGATCTGGTGAGGTCTGGCGAGGTCTGGTGAGGGAGCGACGGTGGAGGAGCTTTGGCTCATCGTCGGGGAGAGAGAGAAAGAAAGAGAAGGGGAGGGGATTATTTGGGAGGGGCAAAATCGTAAATCCAGGAGATCTGAGTTTTTTAAATTTTTTAAACAAGGGCAAAAAAGTCATTTACGTCTCTGGTTACCGGAAAACTTTCCCGAAACCGGAACTAGGGACCTCAGAGTGATAAAAAAGCAAAGGTGGAGGACTAAAGTCTCTTTTCCGAAACAGGAGGGACGAAAATAATAATTTTAGCAAAGGACAGGGACCAGAGGGCAACTTGCTCTAATAATAATCAATTGCGGGAGACAATCGTGAACACTTCCATCTCCCATGTCGCAGCTACTTAAAACTCGGATAAAAATCTCTTGTGTGAGCATCTACATGTAATATTTGTTCACGATTTCTCCAAGTCTGTACTTGCTCCCAAACTTGATATTAAGTGCTTTTAATTTCTTCGATAAGCGTATCCTGATCGACCATGGATATTCTATGGAATTTGTATGATGAATAAAATAAATCTCATTTGTTAGCCTTCTTGTTTTAGTAAAATGCGCACACTGGTTCACTATACAAATAATTCAATGGAAATTTTGGTCGGGCATCTTAAAGGGTATCCATCACCATAATATCTTAGTGTATTTTGAGTCAAAGATGCTCTCTTGATTTTGGTTTGACCTCTTGGCATCCGTTTTTGTGATTTCTTGCCTCTCGGTGCTGCCTCACTTTCATTAGTCTTGGCGGGATCTTGATTTATTTTTTGATGCTATAATATTATCTTGCAATTTTATGTTAAGTTAAATTTTTTTATCATGATAGTTTTTCACCACCACACTTTTTTTGGTGAATTTTGATGTGGTCAGATTTTGCTGAGGTCGAAGGTCATAACTTCATTAATCATAGTAAGAAGAATAACATACAACTATTGCAAAGAAGGATGTGATTGAAGAACCAATCAAATAGCAAGAATTAAAATGATATTATGTTAAGATATGTAGGGATTTTTTCGCACGCGCTGAATCTATAGTGACGATTTAGAAATTGGTCACACATGAGTTGCCACTTGTCATAGTCTAGTTAATTTTGGTTATATAATTACGAATATGATTGGGTTGGTTAGCTTGGAACGTCTGGTAGTTTCTATTTAAGCTAGAAGTCGAACGATTAGGCAATAACTTTTCTTTGTGATTGTAATAATTCGGGAATATTCAAACCATGTAACAGCCGACCCATGAGTGTTTGGACTGCCTGAATTTACGCCTACGTATAAGGCCAGTATCAAGTGAAATAAACATGAAGTATTGAATCCTTAATTTCCTGAGTTGGAAAGTGAATTTACGCTGCGAGCATGTATCTTTGGTTACCAAAAACTTGCCCAAGGCCATGGGAATATAAATCCCACAAACCTCACCGAAGCAACGGAAGTTGTGACGTTGTTGATTATTTATTTCGAATTCATACCGCGTGACTTGCCAAATTTTGAGCTCAACTTGTTTGATCATTCGAATCACTTAACTTTAGTGTTCATTTTATCAAATTGGACCGAGCCTATCACATTTTCCCTACGTCAAGTGGTATCAGAGCGAGTGTTAGATCAAGATCATTTCCTACATTGATCGTGAGAGTTGAGAGTATATATTATCACCATAGTGAGTTAAGAGAGAGCACATCTACGAGCCGATCCACAAGGTAATGCAATCACCTGATCCATGCCTCATTTACCAAACCTAGCTCCACCAAAATCCAATGCTCTATGGCCGACCCTTTGGACAATCCAAATCCGAACATTTGCCAACGTTTCACCAATTTGGAGGCTGCCATCTTAGAGATTCGCACATAACTTGCTAATCTCGTGGTACAACCTCCCTCAGTTGATGTGCGCCTTGACCCTGAAGTGGAATATGATAGAGACTCAGACGCGACCCTCTACCCAAGAGGAGGAGGAACGGGAGTTCGTGGTGCAAGAGGGCATGGAAGAGGAGAAGGTGGACGTGGAGATGTGGGCCGAGTACCAAGAAGGGAGGCATATAGGGAGGATAATCGTGGCGATGACTATCATAGGTGTGTGGATCGACCCTCTAAAATGAACATAGAAAAGTTCTTTGGGGATGCAGATGTGGAAGGCTTCCTTAATTGGCTCGACTCCGTGGAGAAGTACTTTGACTGCATGGAACTGAGTGAAAAACAGAAGGTCAATTACGTGGCCTTCAAGTTAGAGTCCAGAGCAGCCGTTTGGTGGAGGAAAGAACATGAGGCCTGGAGAAGGAGAGGAGAAAGACCTATTCGGGATTGGGCTACAATGGAGCAAGCTCTCCGAGAAAGGTTTTTACCCATTGACTATCACCAAACTTTATATTCGCAATTCTTGACATGTACTCAAGGGAGTAGAAGTGTTGAGGAATACATGTCAAATTCATGAGATTGGCTGCAAGGAACAATGTGAAAGAAAATGAAGATCAGATGATCGCACATTTTATAGAAGGCCTTCACTATGAGATCAAGTCACGGATGGAGTTTGACACATTTTTGTTTTTCAACGATGCGTGTTCTAAGGCGAGGAAGATCGGGGCTGCCTTGAAGAGGAAGAAGATGTCCATAACATGATTTTCAGGTCCTGGTGGCACGTCAAATAGGGGAGGAACGGAGAAGAATGTGGCACCAGCCTCCGAAGCAAGGCCTCCCCAAAGAAGTTTACACCTGAGGCCTCACAACCGAAGGGCAAGGCCCCTGCGGTCCCTTCAGGCCTGTGTTACTTCAAGTGCAACAAGTTTGGACATTAATCTAGTGAATTTCCAAGAAGGAAGTTCATGCAATTATGTGACAAGGAAGATGAAGATCAGGAGGAGGCACTTCTTTGTGCACCCGTGGATGAAAGCGAGGGTGAAATTCTTGAGGAATTAGAAGGAGACAAGGAGTATTGCAGTGTGATCCAAAAGTTTGCCTTGGCTGCGGAGAAAAAAGATTTGTCCTAGAGGCACAATCTCTTTTGAACTCGTTGTCATGTTGGCAATGAAGTTTGCGATGTGATTGTAGATGGAAGCAGCCAGGAAAACTTTATTAGCTTCAAGATGGTCGAAAGACTTGGATTACAAGTCACACCTCATCCGCAGCCATATTCGATCAGATGGATTCAGGCTGGAGGAGGTATGAAAGTGAATTCGCATTGCAAGGTCCCTATTTCAATAGGAAAATTCTTGGATGAAGTCATGTGCGACGTGATCAGTGTGGACGCTTGCCATATTCTTCTAAGAAGACCTTGGGAATTTGATAACAAGGTTGTCCACCAGGGTGAAGAAAATACTTACGTGGTGAACAAGGAAGGGAGGAAGTTCACCCTGCTTCCTTTGAAACCGAGGAATTCCAAGTTGTACCTGAATAGTACCATGCAAGTGGTAACTTTGATCAAATCTGAGAAGGAAGTGCGAGTCACCATGAAGGAGTTAGGATGGTGCCATGTTTTGGTAATGGAAAGTGAAGGCGTGAAGAATCAAGAGCTGGAGTATCCCACGGAGATCACCAAACTCTTACAAGAATTTGGAGACGTGTTCCTTAAAGACCTTCCTTAGGGTTTGCCTCTGATCAGGAAAGTGCAATACCAAATTGATCTTATCCCGAGGGCATCCTTGCCAAACCTGCCTCACTATAAGATGAGCCCACAGGAGCACCAAAATTTGAAGGATCAGGTACAAGAGTTACTTGATCGGGGTCACGTTCAAGAAAGTTTGAGTCCATATAGAGTTCCCGCACTACTGATTCCCAAAAAGGACAGAACATGGTGAATGTGCATTGATAGACGGGCAATAAACAAGATCACGGTGGAGTACAGGTTCCCCATTCTAAGGCTTAAAGACATGTTAGACAACATGAGTGGAGCTACAATCTTCTCAAAGATCGACCTGAAGAGTGGCTACCACCAAATTCATATAAGGCCGGAGGACAAGTGGAAGACTGCCTTCAAGACCAAGGAAGGCCTATACAAATGGTTGGTCATGCCTTTCGGCCTCACCAATGCACCAAGCACTTTTATGAGATTGATGCATCAGGTATTACGTCCACTCTTGGACAAATTTGTCATTGTATATTTCGATGATATCCTGATATTTAGCAAGACCAAAGAGGAACATGTCTTGCATTTGAGAGAAGTGCTTGAGCTGTTGAGGGAAAATAAACTATATGCCAATTTTAAGAAATGTACGTTTTGGCAAGAGAGCTTGTTATTTTTGGGGTTTGTGGTTGGCAAAGATGGAGTGCGTGTTGATCAGGGGAAGGTAGAAGCTATTCGGCCTTGGCCACAACCCACGAGTGTGAAGGAAATGCTAAGCTTTTTAGGCTTAGCATCCTTTTACAGGAGGTTCATATGGGGATTCAGCATGATTGCCGCACCTATGACGTTCCTTCTGAAGAAAAATGTGCACTTTGTGTGGAGCAAGGAAGCTGATCAGTCCTTTCGTACTCTCAAAGAATCCCTCAGCTTCGCACCTATTTTAGCACTCCCAGACTTCAGCAAACTCTTTGAAGTGGATGTGCATGCCTCAGGAGTGGAGATTAGTGTTGTCCTTTCCCAAGAAAAGAGACCCGTGACTTATTTCAGTGAACAATTGAGTGCATCTCGTCAACTGTGGACGACATATGAAAAAGAGTTCTATGCGGTGGTCCGTGCTTTAAAGACCTGGGAGCATTACCTCATTGGTAAGGAATTCATTTTATTTACGTATTATAGAGCATTGAAATTCCTTAATGATCAGTCCAAGTTGTCCAACCACATGCATGCACGTTGGGTCATGTACTTGCAAAAGTTCCCTTTTCGCATCATGCACAAGAATGGTACATCGAATGTTGTGGCGGATGCATTAAGCAGGAGATCGATGCTACTAACTGAGCTGAAGGGAAAAATTGTAGCTTTTGAAAGCTTACGTGAACAATATGCTGATGATGAGGATTTTGGTGCAATATGGAAGAAGTGCGAGGGAGGGGCTGGATTTGAAGATTACTATCTGCACGATGGATATCTAATGAAAGGCAATCAGCTTTGCGTGCCAAAGACCTCCCTTTGTGATCATCTGATTTGGGAATTGCACAGAGGAGGGATGTCAGCCCATTTTGGTAGAGACAAGACCCCTGATGCCTTAGCTGAAAGATTTTTCTGGCCAAAGATGGGTACGGATGTAGGGCGTATCGTCAAGCATTGTTGTATTTGCCAAGAGACGAAAGAGAAATTCCAAAATTTTGGCCTCTATACACCGCTTCCTATACCAAAGAATATTTGGGAGGATTTAAACATGGACTTCGTGCTTGGCTTACCACGTACCCCTAGGGGTGTTGATTCTTTTTTTGTTGTAGTTGACAGGCTTTCCAAGATGGCTCATTTCATACCTTGTAGGAAAGCCTCGGATGCGCAAGGAGTAGCTCGCCTATTTTTCAGGGAGGTGGTTCGTTTGCATGGAGTTTCGAGGACTATCACTTCGGACAGGGATTCTAAGTTCCTTGCGAGTTTTTGGAAGACTGTATAGAAGCTTTTTGATGCTACTCTCCAATTCAGCACCACGGCGCATCCATAAACAGATGGCCAAACCGAGGCGACCAACCGAACACTAGGAAGCTTGCTACATGGTTTGTGTCATGAGAAGCAATGACAATGGGATTACGCACTACCTATAGCAGAGTTTGCCTACAACGGGGCCGTACATCGCTCCAGTGGTCACTCCCTATTTTCCCTTGTCTATACGAAGACACCTAACCATTTGGTTGATGTGTCCTCAATGACCAGGCCTCCTAAAGCCAACGCCTCTGCCGTATCGTTCGCTTATCATGTTCAAGATGTTCTAGAGTCGGTGAAGAAGCAATTGGAGGCAACATATGCGAAAGAGAAAGATAGAGTTGACGCACGGTGAAGAGGTGATGGTGTTTTTTTTGCAAGGAGAGGATGCCATCGCAATTGGGAGGCAAGCTTCAACAGAAGAAATTTGGGCCGTACAAGATTGTTCGGAGAGTCGGAGACAATGCATACATGGTGGATTTGTTGGAAGAGTTCGGAGTGTCAAAGATGTTCAATGTGGCAGACCTAACTCCGTACTACAACCCATTGCCTTTTCCATCACGCCTTGCAACTCGGGACAAGTTTGATTTGAAGAAGGGGAGAATAACGTAGGATCGTCACCAGCTGGTCGTGTGCATGGGAAATTCACGTGTGCATGGAGTCATAATTTCGTGCATGGCTAGCTCAGCTCGTTCGAGAGTCCAAGACGCTCTCCAAGCGATTCGCATTCCTGTCCCACATCGACAAGATCACCAACCAGTCCCAAGGACCTCCCCTTTATATTCTGAAGATCCGTACCATGGCAGAACCAAATCACCAAACGTACTCATCTTCGCTCCTGCAATCTACCAAGTATTGTGGCAAGAGTCTTTTTGCTACTCTTGATTGAATGGATGAGCGAGGACGAAGTCGCTTGGTTCTGCAAGCCTAGTATAAAATTTTAATTTCGCATTTAATAAGTGCTTGATTAGCTTGGAACGTCTGGTAGTTTCCATTTAAGCTAGAAACTGAACGATTAGGCAATAACTTTTCTTTATGATTGTAATAATTCGGGGATATTCAAACCATGTAACAGCCGGCCCATGAGTGTTTGGACCGCCTGAATTTACGCCTACTTATAAGGCAAGTATCAAGTGAAATAAACATGAAGTATTGAACCCTTAATTTCCTGAGTTGGAAAGTGAATTTACGCTGCGAGCGTGTATCTTTGGTTACCTAAAACTTGCCCAAGGCCGTGGGAATAGAAATCCCACAAACCTCAGCGAAGCAACGGAAGTTGTGACGTTGTTGATTATTTATTTCGAATTCGTACCGTGTGACTTGCCAAATTTCGAGCTCAACTTGTTTGATCATTCGAATCACTTAACTTTAGTGTTCGTTTTATCAAATTAGACCGAGCCTATCACGTTTTCCCTACGTAAAGTCATAATTGGGGCTTACCATTTTGTCAGAATGAGAATTTATGTTATCTATCCTTTCATTCCATAGTCTACAATAACCCATTCACTCTGAACTTTATCCACGACCAATAGAGGATGTAAAATTCTCGACAAGTGCATTTTTATGAAAGAAAACAATGGGACACGTCAAATCTTCTATGGAACCCTGTCTATAATTAATGTATTCTTAAATTAAAATTTCCGTTCTCGATGTATTATTTTTCTGAAAATTATTCATGAGTATTTTATTTTCTCATACAGAGAGTCTTCCGATACTTTTGCAAGTCCCAAAAACATTTGGATGAAAAGAGAACTTTGGCAGTGGGGTTCTGCCCACCTAATTTTCCGTCCTCTCACGTTCACTCCCGCGGATAAGGAGTAGTAACAAACGCACCCACCAGACCACCCTATTAGGCATTTGGTTTGGAGCCATGGAGGCAATGCAGAACAAGTGGAACCTGTACGAGGCGTACAACGAGCTGCACGGGATTGCCCAGGAGCTCCAGACCCCCTTCGACGCGCCCGCAGTGCTCATCGTCGGCCAGCAAACCGACGGAAAGAGCGCCCTCGTGGAGGCCCTGATGGGCTTCCAGTTCAACCACGTCGGCGGCGGAACCAAGACTCGCCGCCCCATCACTCTCCACATGCGCTACGACCCCGATTGCGATGACCCTCTTTGTCATCTTGTCTCCGAGGACGACCCCACCCTCGTCCACCACATGTCCCTCCCCCAAATTCAGGTTAGGGCTCTTTGCCTCTCTGCTTCTGGCCTCATCCTTTTCGCTACTATGGTCTGTTGTTTGCTCAATTCAACCCGCTATCGTGCGAACCTTATTGGAGCGTACTCCGTACATAAATGTACTTTATCTTGTCTCGTCAGATTTTGCAAGAATGTATTAAAACTTTTTCGGGGTAATGTAGTTGCATTTCTCTTGTCTATCTTGACCGAAACTTGGAAATCAGAGTTCAAACACGGAGTCTCATTGACGGCTTGGAGGAGTGTGTATATTTGTTAAAAATTCACGTAAAAATCAGTGTTTCTCAAAGAGATTAGTCGAGAAGAACCTGAGATATCTACTCCGTTTCTTTTATTCTGACTATCTGGTTTACTTTGGCCCTTGACCTTGACATGCGGTATTGGAGTTGCTTAAAGTCCTACCTGACCCATATGACAGCTGGTCTTAGTTGATGGATTCGAAGTTCTGGATTTATATTTAGAGTAGTGAACTATGCAAAGTTTACTGTTCCACTGTCGGTGATATTGTTGCTTAATGTTAATTGTTTTCAAAGATATGTGTTTCTAGGAAAAGTTAATGATTGTCTTCTTCCCCACCAACAGAAAAATTTGCTTTCCCATAATGGTTGTATATTGTGGTTTGATATAAACCTACAGCAGACTCCTATTATGTGGTTGTTGCAGTAATGTTTCGTCCGGACATCGTTTCTGAAGCTTGCCCAAAGCACCAGTACTTTCGGACATCTCATGTCCATGGAATTACTAGCCTGTATATGCTCTTTGTTCTGCTTCATATTCACCAGTTCTCATGACACCATCTTGCTAAGTTCCCTAAACCTCACTTATGTGCTTGTCTGCCATTTCTTTTCCAGGAATATATAGAATCGGAAAATATGAGATTGGAACGGGAGCCTTGTCAATTTTCAGCTAAGGAAATAATCATTAGGGTTCAATACAAGTACTGCCCCAATCTTACCATCATAGATACTCCTGGACTTATTGCTCCAGCTCCAGGGAGAAAAAGTCAAGCTCTTCAGGTCTTAGAAAGAGATTAATTTGAGATTTTCTCCTTCCAAAATTGAGACAGCAATAACAGATCCTTTTGGTTGTTATTAGAGCCAAGCTCGTGCAGTAGAGTCTCTCGTGCGAACAAAAATGCAGCGCAAAGATTTTATCATATTGTGCCTGGAAGATTGTAGTGACTGGAGTAATGCAACAACGCGGAGGGTGGTTATGCAAGTATGTAACTTCGTACCAAAATCATTCAACTTTCTTCTATTCCATGCAATGATAGAACACTCAAGTGTACATCTCAAGGACCCTTTCCTTTCAGTTATAAGCATAGCCTTCAAAGGTGATAGTGAGCTTATGCAAAAGGCCAATTAAACTACTTATTATGAACCTTCCAATCACAAGGGGACAAAATAACAGAGCAAAGTTAATTTGTATTTTTTCCAAAGGTATTCTGCTCATCAAATAAAGAGTGACAAATTTGTAAAAAAAATGATTATCTTTTTCTTGATAATGCAGATTGATCCTGATCTTTCAAGGACTGTTATTGTCTCAACCAAGCTTGATACAAAAATCCCCCAATTTGCTCGTGTGGCAGATGTTGAAGTTTTCCTTTCACCTCCCTCACATGCACTTGATGGCTTTTTATTGGGTGACTACCCCTTTTTTACATCTGTTCCATCTGGAAGGGTTGGCACTGGCCACGATTCAGTATACAGATCTAATGATGAGTTTAAACAGGTTTGGTTCAACTTTATGATTCATGTTTTCTGTACATATATATGTGCATGTTTTCGTATGTCTGTCCTTCCTTTTTCCCCATACATAGTCTTTTATGCTACATGATTCTGTCCAATTCTTCCAATTTTATGTTTATGATAGCCATTGTACTTTTTAAAAGGGTATGGGGCGCAATCAAATTTACGACAATACTATATCAACTATTTTTGGATTTATTTGTTTTGATCGTTACCATACACATGCAAGTGAAAGTGTGAAAAAGAAGCACAATAAAATCTTTGTTCAAGATTAATATATATCTTGTATACATGATTAGAGTTCAAGATTTTAACTATTAAGTCAGCTTTTTCAATGATGGAAAAGGTCTAGTGGGCCTCAGTCAAACTTCTTGAAAAAGTTCATTGATGACCTCTTAGTGAGAACTTTATCTTGACATGTTTTGACGACTTTGGAATTGCTTGAATACTACCAGTGCTGCAAACAAATTATTCTCATTTCTGTACATAGATATCTCTTAGCCCGCAAGCAATCCAACTGTAAGAAGTGCTTATAATATCTAATCGCTATAGTAAAACCTGAGATCCCATTGTGAATTAATTCATTTTATTTGATTATTTTGAACTAGTCACGATGATAGTGAAACAACTCACTTTGGAAACAGAAAGGTCAGATAGAGTTGAGACGGGATTAAACTTTTATAGAAGATAATGACTTACTGTAGGGTTTGTGCCCCAAATGCTGGTGGGAGCTTTACATTAGTCAATGCCATTTCTCTCTTGATTTTCTCTTTTGATAGATTTCCATAATAATTTAATTTCAGGTTTTTTGTGTTCCATCCGTCACGCCCTATGTCAACTGCCACGGAGTAGAAATCTCCGTCAGACCACTTTTGTTCTGAAATTTCAATCACAACTTCAATCCAAAAATATAATGGTCTATAGTAATCAAAATACATAGTTTTAAAGTGGATTAAATGTCTACCGATGCATGTCTCTGCCTCTAGTTCTCACTCCCAACTTCCCCCGAATTATCTGAGACAGTAGCGCACATTAATGAGGATACGCATCTCAGTATGTCATCAAAAACACACAATCCATGTATAAAATTATATCATATATTTCATATCAAATCGTATACAATAATACTCTACAATCAAGGGCACACGCATAAGAGAGATCATTAATTTAAACTTGACAAATCTGAGCATGTACAAAATCACATAGTAACAAAGTTACGAACACATGTCTACGGTCAAGATTTTCAAAACTAGAACAGAGGTTACCTATCCAACTAACTTAGCCAACTAACACATTCACTTTTGGAGCTCCGGAGTCCTCACTTATCATGACGGGATACTCGTGGGGCACAAATAAATACCCAAACCATTCCTGCAAGGCAGGCCCAATAGATGGAAGGGTATTCCCTCCACGAGTCCATATAGTCTACATACTCCCTGTCCATTTGATCACACATACCTCAGGTTACCCGGTATTTCCTTAAGCGATATGTGCGAACTACAGGGCCCAATAGGTATGAGACAATCCCGCATGCCATAACTCATATCAATCACATATCCAAATATTCTAACAATCCGAATCCAATCATCAATAATCCAAAGGTACCAAACTCGAAATCAATCACACATCCAAGATCCGATTCACATATCCAAGATCAATAAATCCAAAATCCAAATCATCAATTTCCAAATCCGAAATTCCAGAATTCAATCACACACAATCAACGATTCAGAACAACAAAACTATCACGTAACAAAGACTGAATTCACTTATGTTTAACAACTACGAAATCACATCTAACGAGGTATAAACATACAAACATGACACACATTAATTATTGGAAGTGGTTCGGCTTAACCATGCCTTAAAAATTGCCACGCAAAACTCAAGTTCATAATCTGTAAATTAATAAAATCCATACAAAACCAAAAGTCATTCTCGGAATTCATGAAGCATGCGACCGTTCCAGGTTCCAGTGTACGTAAACTAACTAAATCTTAATTCATATTCCTAGAGTTCCAAATCCATATATTTTAATCACCCATCCATACGTAGGTACACGCCTTCGTAACCCAACTACAGCTTAATTCACATTCCATATTTTAATTCCTACACTTCAACCACCAATTCTAAATAGTAACGCACCTAAGGGGTTTAATGATATCATAGAACTAAACTGTATGTTACGATTAAGGAATAACATATGGTATCATAATTTTCATGGTTTTTACCAATACATGATTATTAGACTCAATATCAAGTAACAGAAACCGACTTACAATAGTAAATAAAATCAAATCAAAAACCATTCCAAAACCTAAATAAACCTAGAATCTAAATCGGATTTCTAATAACCACACCTATTAAAATCTGAATTCCAACCAAATTGTATGTAATCAGACAAAACATGAATCCCTCCTACGAACAACAATTAATATATTTAATTCCATAAAATTGTTCATACATATGTTCACGCATGTTATAATTGGTTTACGCACACTTTACACATAAACTATTTACGCCTAACCTGTTTATGCATATTATTTAATAGGTTTACGTATAGGTTTACGCATAAACTGTTTACGCATCAACGTTTCTTGCGATTCGTCATCAATTAGGGCTAGGCTTCTCTGACTTAAATATACGGCATAATAATCAAACGTGATAAATGACTATAATCGTACACACCCAATTAAGTCAAAACATTTCAATATATCATGCCATGGATTACAAAATCTTGAAAACGAACGTAAGACGAAAACCGACTTATCCTGATCTAGTACTCTCTTACTTATTAATGTCAATCACGAATATTCTTTCACGTTGAGCTTTCTTTTGCATCAGTAGTCCCTTCTCGGTTGCACACGAATTGGCTCTTCCATCCTCAAAGAGGAGGAAACATAATTAGGTTTAGGTTTTTCTCCCTTCCTCCAAGTTTACTTTATATAGGCATCAAGTTATCTAAACCCTAAGTTAATGGTAAATTACAAATGAGGACATTACAAATTATAAAACACTACCCACGATTATTACTAATATCCTAATAAGTTCTATGGTTCTTACATTCTTTCCCCCTTAATATAAGTTTGTCCTCAAACTTACGGGTACATTTATTCACGTCGCAAGAACGGAGGAATAGTTTAGATTAGATCATACCCCAGGAAACCAGTTATCTAACTGACCTCTTTTCAGGCCGTATCCTCGAGGGAAATTGAAGATATTGCATCTTTGGAGGAAAAGCTAGGTCGGTCCCTGTTGCAACAAGAAAGGAGTAGAATTGGTGTCAGTAAACTTAGGTCATTCCTCGAAGAATTGTTACTTAAAAGGTGGCATCCCATGTCTTTTTTCTTTAGTTGTTGAATGCTTATGCTTTGACTAGACCTTCTAGTTCACAGTTTTCCATCACATCTATAATCTATATCATGTAAGAGTTTTTCTGAATGTTCTGGCTTAGGTACATGGATAGTGTTCCTCTGATCATTCCGCTTCTGGAAAAGGAGTGCCGCACTGCAACAAGAATGCTGAATGAAACTAACAAGGAACTAAGGTTTCTATTTGTCCCAAAGGCTCTTCCTTTTCACTGTCTGCCTTACACCAAAGCAAATAATGCTTTTGGTGTTTGATTTCATTAAAATGATTCTACATCTTGTCTTACCCTCAATTGGTTTTGTAGTCTTCCATAATTGAGGAATATCCTTTTATTTTGTAATTTGTATGCAGCACTTTAGACGAAGTTAAATTGAAGGAGAAAGCAAGAGAGTTCCATGATCTGTTCTTGACTAAGGTTTCACTCTTTCTCTCGTGTATGCATATATTATGTTTATAATAAACACGTTCTATCAAAGTTAATTTGGTTATGATGATTTAAAATTTACATTAATTTGCATTTCCCATGATTGTCTGTCGTTCCTGCTGTGAGTCTTGACAATCGTGATATTCTATGACCAGTTGTCATTGCTGTTGAAAGGGACAGTTGTTGCTCCTCCAGAAAAATTTGGTAAAATTGCTCAAAGAATCTCAATTTTCATTCGTTAAATTTATTTCATGACGTAGCACATTCATTTAACTTACTTTTTCATTCTTCTCACTGATTTTCCGGTTCTTAACACTTGACAAGAGTCCCATGTTTATCCCAGGTGAAACGCTACAGGAAGAGAGAACCAATGGAGGAGCTTTTCTGGGCATTGATGGTGTTCAATTTCCACATAAGCTAATTCCGGTATGGTAGAGTTGTCAAACATGCTGATTGATACACTACTTCGAACTTTTTATCAATCAACCCAGTGCCTTTTGTCTTGTCACCTACATTTTCTTATTTTCGGTAAAATGTTTCCAAGTATAGCTAGGCAGGACTTTATTACCATTGGGAGACTATAAATGTATTCTGTATGAGAACATTTCGTCCTTTTTGTTCGGATTACCACATCTCTAATTGTGAGTTGGACATGGAATTTCTAACATAGTATGAGAGTCAATTGCTCGTAAGAGACCTATGGCCCATTGTGTTCCCATATGTCTGAAAATCCACCTACTCATTGTCTTGAGATTTTGGGTTGGATACAAAAATTCTTACACTTTTTACAGATAATATTTGTCCTCTATGGATGTCTGATATAAGTAGGATCTTTGATCTTTATTTAGAATGCTGGGATGCGTCTATATGGTGGTGCACAGTACCATCGAGCAATGGCAGAGTTTCGCTTCGTTGTTGGAGGAACCAAATGCCCTCAAATTACTCGTGAAGAAATTGTAAATGCATGTGGTGTAGAAGATATTCATGATGGAACTAACTACTCAAGGTAGCAAGTGCAGAAGTGATTGATTGGTCTGTTGTCGCCATATTGTTATAGCTCCCAGATTTCATTCTCCTTTTTCCCTGGGTCTGCAGGACTGCTTGTGTTATAGCTGTTGCTAAGGCTCGTGACACATTTGAACCTTTTCTGCATCAGGTAATAAACATTATTTTGCATACATACATGCTTGGGTATGAACAAACTATATGCCTACACAAATCTGTACTTGAGGGCGTGCCAAATATTGAACTGGAGACCAAAAGCATTACAGTTTTGTCTAACTGCAGTTAGACTAGTCCAACCTAAATTACTATCCAAATATTCTTTCACCTCATCACATTATATATTAACTGATGCAAGCAAGAATGGAAAATTAGATTTGAGTTGGTTATGGACACATTTCACTGAATTCATGACTGACAAGATGTGTATTGTTCAAAAATCTTCTTAGATGGTAGAGTGTAGATTCTTGACTGCTGGGTTCCCTGTTTTTATTTTCCCGGGTTTAAGAACTGCTAATTTTTACACCATTACCAGTTAGGCTGCAGGTTGCTGCATATCTTAAAGAGACTACTTCCCATTTCAGTATATCTTCTTCAGGTACTGCCATCATTCAATGAGTTGTTGATCACTGTCTCTTCAAAATTCCCCGAGATTAATTCTTACATGATCGTATGTAACAGAAAGATGGAGAGTATCTAAGCAATCATAACATGTTTGTCACTCGAGTTGCTTCCGCATACAATAACTTTGCAGAATCCACTGAAAAAGAATGCCGCGATAAGTAAGCACTTAACTCTCTTTATCTAGATGATTGCTTTCCTTGTTTACTTATTATATTTGGTTGCCTTATCATTTGTTCATTGTGCATTTTCGAATGACATCTATTTTGTTTGTGTTATTTCTCAAAGGTGCATGGAGGATCTGTTGAGCACAACTCGCTATGTTACATGGTCTCTCCACAACAAGGTAGAAAAATCTTGTTCAAATTCCTCTTTAGATTTATCATTGATAATTCTGTCACCTTGTCATCCTTTCTTATATAGGCCTTCGCAAGACGATGTTTTTTTGAAAATATTTTATGCATTGTTTGTCACATCTAAAGTATATTTGACAAGATAATTTCCCTCAACGATAAAGACGAGTCATTACATAGGAAATGACCTTCCAAACACTAGAAAGAGATTTCTATTGAACTTCCAACATATGAAATAATTTTATTTCCAAGAAAATTACTTATAAGAAAAATAATTTTTTAGGATAAATAAGAAACTCCAATGGTTTTGGTAGAAAATATTTTCTATGAAACAAACAAGGGTTTAGTGTCACCACTAGCCCGTAAATCAACTGGGGATGGATTGTTGTAGTTTAACTACTGGTTTTGAGTTCAAGCGTGGGAACAGAGTTGTGTTTAAAGTCAGAAGGGAGAGCTTTGTTGTAATTTGTGGTTCGACCTAGCCTGAACCTGAATCAATCAATCTAGTGGGTGTCCATCTTTAATTAAGCTTGTTCATTACAATTTCTCATTAAGCTTATTTTGCTGAACAAGCAGAATCGGGCTGGATTATTCCAATTCTTGGATTCCTTCGGTGGGACTGAACAAGCCACTGTTCCTTCAGCCATTTCCCAGGAGTCTTCCCTGGCTTCAGTTGGCAATGAGAGGCAGGACAATAAACCAAAAGCACAGGTCAAGCTCTCACAGCTGGGTTCAAGCCATGACTCGGCCTCGTCCACTCAAACAATGGAAACAAGGCTTGCCGACCTCCTAGACAGTACTCTTTGGAATCGCCGGCTTGCTCCTTCGTCGGAGAGAATCGTTTATGCTCTAGTGCAGCAGATATTTCATGGCATAAAAGAATACTTCCTTGCCTCAGCCGAATTAAAGGTTTGTGAAATCTAAGAAGTTTCCTTTTTTGAGACTGAAATCTTTTTTTATGCGGTGTTTAAGTGTCTCAGTCTGTGGATGTGAGCATTGGTGTATTGCAGAAATGTCTAACCCAAAAATCTGACTAACAAATTAATAAACTTTTGATTCATGAACCAGATAACACTAACTTCACTTTACCATGGGGGGCACACAACCATAATTATATTCAAAAGTTATCGTGGGCACATGGATAATTTTTGTATGGAAAGGATTACAAGCATTGCATGCAGTTATTGGATTGGATCGAATTTCGATCTAGCCCATCATTGGCTATACAACTAGGTGTGTGTGATTCGTTGCGGTGGGAACCATTAGCACTTCTCTACAGCTTAGTGTTGGATTATGACATCATTAGTTACGAGTGTGGTGGGCTGATTTATAAGTGTGAAAGATCTACCTATTCACTGCCTTGAATGTTTGGATTATATTTGGAGAATTTAACATGGTAATAGAGCCCGTTGCTCATGTGAGACCTGTGGCCCATTGCCCACCCCCATGTCATGGCTCCTTGCAAAGTTGGAAAACCCCGAGGGGGCGTGTTGGGATTACCACATTGCTAATTGCGACTGAGGTGGGCTAGCTTACTAGTGTGAAAGATCCACATACTCAACGTATTAAGTTATTAGCATTCTACTTTCTACTTCTAAATCCACATCGTTCATCAACCTTCCATTTGTATATCTTTGCTTTTGGTATATTATTTCATGGTTCATATGTCTCCTTGCAGTTCAACTGCTTTCTTCTGATGCCCGTGGTAGACAAGTTGCCCGCACATCTCCGGAGGGATTTAGAATCTGCATTTGAGGATGATCTTGACAATGTGTTGGGCATCGCAAACTTGCGTCATTCGTTAGCCCAGCGGAGAAGGGATGCCGAGATCGAACTGAAACGAGTATGTCTCTAAATCATTCGGTAATACTGCTTCCCGCATGTCTTCTCTTAACAAATCCATAAAAAATTGCAGATAAGAAAGCTCAAGAAGAAATTCAGATCACTGCATGAGCAGCTCGACTTGCATCAGTTGAAGGCAGCCCTTCCAGTCGTCGGTGAGTGATGATGCTGCAGCTAATCGGGTTTTATATCGTGTGTTTTATTCTTTAACGTACTAATGAATTCTGTTCCATTATAACCCCTGTACCATAACGATTCTAAAGGTATACTAGTTTTTTGCTTGTATTACCCACCCTTCATATCAGATTCCCGAACCTTTTTCAGTTTGTGTTTTCCCGGGTTAGCTCCCTGGTTACGGATTTTTATATTATTCATATTTCATAACTTTTCGCTTCAAGTTGACACATTCTTAATTTTCCCCAACCTGGTATCTATAGCTTATTTCTTTTCATTCTTAAATTTTATTTATAGAAGTCGTAACCTTTGAAATTTTATTGTAATATTGTGTTGACATTCACTAAATGTTGAGCAACTAACAGTCTGTTGGATCAAATTTCCAATAGAAAAATATTTGAATCAGTTGGTGAGAACATTATTTTAACTTAATAAGTCTAGAGATTGACTGATTGAAAATACAATTATATTAAATATCAATTAGCAATGTCAAATACTTTTAACTACTTGGCCCTCCATTATCCTTGTAACTTACCGAGGCAAGAGTGTTGGAACAACAAATATAATTTCTTTAGTTGCATGGATGGAAACAGTCATTCGAAAAAACTATTGCGTACAACACCGAAAATGTTAAAAAGTAAACTCATCTGGAAGAAGTTAAACGTAAACTCATTTACAACGTAGCGCTGCTAGTACATCATAAGGCTCTTGACGTAGGGGTGGATCCGAAGAGCTTGGTCAGCTAGTAGTCTACGGAGCCTAGCATGTCGACGACAAAGGTGGTACAGAAGAAAAGGTGGATGATCTTGGACTTGGGCTGATCCAACTCGTTAAGATTGGTATCTATTTTTTTTTTGATATTAGTACATGTTTAGTTGGATATTGATATTCATTAACTTTATTAGTAGTACATGTTAGCTTTAATATTGATGCATACTTACTTGAATATTGTTAATCGTTAACTTTAATATCACAACTCGTTTACTTTAATATTAGTATTGTTTTACTTCAATATTATTTTTTGAAATATTAATTTTTGTTTGGATTAATTACCTGTCATTTAAATGTTATCAATATTAAAATAGTAAGATATTGATATTTATTATTTTTTGAAATATTATTTTTTGTTTGAAACATATAATCGTTGAATAAATTTTGATTAGTATATAATTTGTTAATTTTGTAAAATTTAGATTTGCAATCACCGTGATTTGAAAAATTAAGTGATAGTTTAGTAATTTATTCTTTTTCTACAATTTATATACTTATATTTCCTACTATTACATATATTTCCTACTTTTTAACTTTTTAATTAATATTAGTATAACAAGTATACTCCTAAAGATAAGACACTCATATTTAATCCTCTTAAGTGAAAATTTATTTACTTAATCTCCACTGAATATGAATTCGTATTACCTGGCTTCATAAGTTCGAATAAACCAAAAAATTAATTATTAAGCAACCGTCATTGAACCATGGCTAAATAAAGTATCAACCACTTTGTTCTTCATTTCCCTTGTTATTTACCAATGCAAGAGAGTTGTCACAACAAATATTCATTAGTTGGATGGAAACAGTCATTGAAAAGGGAACAAACTGCTGCACACCACACTCATCCAGTAATGTATATTACAACATACAGACAACTTATTGAACCACCCCCTCCCTCCCTCCCTCCTCTTTCATCATCCAAATATCACAATGTGCAGCTTTCAATATCCAGAAAAGCAGCAGTTCCAGGCCGATTCTTTGTCGCAACACCCAATTGCATTCCCATCTCGACCAGGGTCTCCAGTGACCTGGCGCTGTTTTCCAGCAAGTCGTCATCTATCTTGATCGCATCCTGCACAACAACTCGGTATTAGTCCCGATCATATTACACTTGAGCAGCAATAAACGTTCAGGTGTATTCCTCATGATCCCTGGACATTAAACAGGATGTGTAGTCGCAAGAAAGAAAAACCAGGATGCATGCACCAAAGATTAGATCATATAACAGTATCAACGAATGAAAGCAGGAGTTGTTTTTTAAGGTTTTGACACAGAAAGCTCTATGGCAAGCCCCGTTAACTGGTTTACTAGCATGGTTGCTGCTGTTTTAACCATTACCGGAAAGAGAAACAGAAAAGAGTTTGCAATGAGGCTTCACATGATACCAACCTCTTCGAACACGCAAATAACAGTGCTGCCGCCAAACGAGAAATATCCATACTGCATTTGTTGCATGTAAGATGGAAGTTAATAGCTAAACCTGTTAAAAAGAATTGCACTCTTAAAGTAAGCATAGATGACAAACCTCATCTCCCTTGTTGACATGGTCACCCGGCTGCTTAAGAAAGGTTATGCTGCCAACCATAGTAGCACCTATGGCAACAAAGGCCACCTGCACAAAGAAAGATAATAAAAAAAATTTGTCCTATGAGACCATGAAACGATGCATAATCCTGGGGAGAAGGAATTGCTTTGCCAGTTCTCCTTTTAATTTAATTGCTGCAGACAACAGGAATTATCAGTCACAGGAGTGAAAACTTCTTCAAGTTTCCCGAACATCAGTTATTCCCTAGCAGAATCACCACAACTAGAGAGCCAGAATCATGCCGTGAATTGCCTTTCTAGTATTTCAGCTCATACAGGAGCAAACATCAGGGGATAAATTCAAGATTCTTCCATCAAGTAGAACTGCATTATTCTCATCATCCTGGGGCTAACACAACAAATCGTGTTGCACTTATCCATGGGCTAACTAGTGCAATTTATACAGACTGTAAAATATACTAATATCATGCATATTTTAGCCAAATAATATAATTTGTTACAGAAAAAACTCCCAACAAAAACTCCCACGCCTTATTTCAAAAATTATCAAATGAAAACTCGACAGTAGTATATCTGGTCAACCTTTCCAAATTCTTTGGTAGCAATAATTGTCACAGCGCGCTTATTCTCCGTGAAAACATTGCAATAACTGCTGTTGACAGCAATAGGATTAACCTGCAACACATTGGCAAAATGAACAATCAGATAAAGGTAGGATTACTTATACAAGGAAGAAAGAAAAAACTAAAGAAACTGCACAAACCGTATATAGGCATCCAGGGACATCTACAATACGTTCAATTGATCCAGAAACCGGAAAATGAAAACGGTGATAGTCCTGCAAAGTTCACGCAAAGGCAAAACAAAAAAATGAGGATGGGTTTACAATCTTGCAGGAGTTTGTGAGTCAAGAAAATTGGGGACGAAACATGCTAGGAACATCATATAGTCCAACTGGATAAATCCAAATGATAGATTTTGGAATGCTGATTTGACATAATTAATTCATATGAGCCAACATGCTAGGCTGCTGTGTGCCAAAAAAAGAAAATGGAATCATCTCAATAGCTGTATAGTTCCAGAAACTTCTTATATGTTAGTGGTATATAAAATGTTGAACGGACACATTTTTTCTGCCAAGAGGTTTCCAAAACAGAATATACAGTCTTCATCAACAAGGAGTCTCATTGTAATTTTTTAGCTGCTCTATCCCTATCTTAATATTGGAATTAACTGACACGAATGACCAACGTATAATTTATGCTTATTACCTGTTAAATGCATATTATAATTCATTTTCTTACCAAACCTTAAAGCTCCGAACTACATAACTACTTTCTATTAGCATTACAGTACCTGTGGTGCCAATCGGAATATAACTAGACTTCCATTTACGAAACTGCTTGAATCAACTTCCTTTCCCAGAAGGCCTTGAATAGAAAACTTCCGTCCCTACAAGAGATCGTACATGAACAAACTACAAAGAATAGTAGGTGAAAGCTTCATAAGATAGAAATGTTCAATGGCTAGAGACCTCAGTTGACAACTATTGGTGCTGATGAAATAATAGAACATGAAAAGACAAGTGTAGGGGACAGCCCCCTTTCCAAAACAGCCAGTTGATGTATAAACAATACCTTAATCCAAAATCTTTGGCCATCTTCAACTGATTTAAATGCTGTCAATCGGCAGTCAGCTGCACATACAGCTACATCATCATTGTCTTTGACCGCAATGGTCCTTGCACCAGGCTTCAACTCTCTTACGAAAAACTCATTAAAAGTCTGTCTCAACAACAAAAAAATTATTCTTGCATTAAAGAAGGAATTAACCAAAACATACCTGCATACTGTAAACACAACCAAACAAATCTGCATACCATAAACACCAACTAACGGATTATGCATATAGGTAAGCGTGCACTATGAGGTTGAATTTAAATTTGAAATTCGTATAAACTAATTGAACGGAATCTTTAGTGTCTCTCATCAAGTGATAATTATGTCGGAGAGAATTCCACGTCAGAAGTGGCAACTGTGTTGGTGTGAAAACAGTTGAGGTAAGAAATGAATGAACTCAATTGCATTAAATTTTATTCATCTCATTTAAGAGTTATATAAGGCAAACTTAAGACATGGATAAGCTATCAGAAGTGACAGCTTCATAGCCGTTGTAACGACTAGTTTAGTAACTAGAATTACAGGGAAAGAACATAAGTAAGGACAGGCCCTTAACAACTGAACTCAAAGTAATAACTAGGAACATTCTAAAGAACAAAGATCCTAAAGGACGAACATAAACACAAACTGATCAGCTTGGAACAGCAGATCAGATCATAAGCTTTAAGCAGCAAAGTCAGAACATGAAAAACTTGCAAAGCATGACATAAAACAGCATAGGACTTGTTGGTTTTCGCATGTAATTAACACATAATTATAAGATTAATTAAGCTTAATTAAAACTCAAATTAAGCAAAATTAAGGGACCTACTTGTTGAAGAGAAGTCCCGCGAAGTCCCGCAACGTTGTTGATGAGTCGCTGGTCGAGGTCCGATCACGTTACGAAAAATGAACCGGAGCCTATTTTCCACGACTGGAACTATCCGTATATCTTGGAAAATATCAAGTACTAAACTGATATTTCCTACACGAGTGGTTATCTCGACAGGGCCCACCCGAGGGTAGGGCCCGCCCGTAACAGTCGAGCTTGGCTTGCCCGAGAGCAGGGCCCACCCGTAACCGTCGAGCTGGGCTCGCCTGAAGGCAGGGCCTGCTCGTAAACCATTGAGCTGGGCTCGCCCGAAGGCAGGGCCCGCTCGTAAACGGTTCAGACCAGCTTGTGGCCGCTCGTAGCATGTAGCACTGATTACGGTTGACGGGGAGCCCCTATTTATAGGGTTGGAAGCAACTGAACGTAAGCTGCTGAGTCAGCAGCTTGCTTTCATGCTTATCCATTAAGATAATGATTATCCATTAGGATAGTGTTTATCCATTCGCTGACGCCAGCGCCTATCCACACGGATAATACCGGTTCACTAACCAGTACAATATTCGGGTCCAATTGGCCCGAGCCCAAATTCACATGATAAATGCAATCCGGGCCCGGAGTCCAACAATCTCCCACTCATTCATCATCAATCATAATTAACAATGGATGAAATTTGGGCCCATGACCAAAATTTACACTCATTCATTATTGACCACAGTCAACAATGTACAGATAACAGTTCTTATATAGGCGGTCGTGCGACCAGCACACGTCGAGTCCGTTGAGCTAAAATTCAGAAGCACCGAAACATGAGCGAGCTGAATAGTAGCATCTCGACATCTCACATATAATCAAGTGTGCTTTTACCCCAGGACTCATGTCACATTCCATTGTTCACACAATGATTTCAAATAATTTTATTCGTGTTCACTATTGTACTTTTCAATACAACTGGTATACCTGAACAACGAACCTCGAAATGTGATGGACAGAGTTCCTTCTCCCTTAACAATATTCTTTCCTTAATAACTAAGCCTGCTTTTCTAATTAGTCCTGCCATGTCGAATCAATATGTCATAACCTCTTCATGAACTAACTAAGATAGCAGCACTAAATCACACTTCCAGAATATGTTTAGGATCTTAAGGGTATATATTGGGTCTCACACTAGGGATAGTGAAATCAATGAACATTATTATCCCATCCGATGGTCGAACAGCACACAAGATACACATTCTCGTGTTATGGTGTATATTCCAACTAATAGGAATACATGTCAATCAACACCATACTAGAGTCATAGCAACATCTTAAGTCTAGGCTTTGAGACAGACGGTACGATAAGATCCACTTATTCTTATCATATGGATTATAGAAAATCCAAATACAGTAACTCATTACTGTATTCCTATACAAATCTTGCTCTCATAGCAAGACGGCATTATCGCCGTAGGATATTGCACATCTAAAATATCCAACAGCTGCCTCAACTCAATCGAGAATCAACGTGTTTGACTCCCACTGAGGTAAACACCCGTGTGAGTGGGCTACTTTTCTGTCTGACATGATACGCAAAGTGTTCATATTGCCAAAAAATAAAAATTCTTATTTATAAATGAAACTGTAGTAAACTAATGACTTTACACATTTCTCAAACACTTTTTGAGATAATGCTTTGGTCATAAGGTCTACAACCATATCATGCATAGATATATATTTCATACACAATCTTTTAGAGTTTTCTAAATTTCTAATGAAATTTAGTAACTCTACGCTTATCCCTGCAATGGAAACACAGATCCCTCGCATAAGCTACAGCGACATGATTGTCACAGAATACTCACAATGAGCATTCTGTAGTAGTATTCAAATACTTTAAAATTTTCTTGACAGCTTTCTAGTGAGCATTGCCTGATTTCTATTGATATCTACTTACAATGCACATAGCACAGTAAATATCAGGTTGCGTACATAACATTACGTACACCAGACAACTAACTGCATTGGCCTGTATCATTTCCATATTCCCTATTTGTTTAGTCGTAATTGGACACAAAACCTTACTCAAATTATGACCATTTACTAATAGGACATACTTTGAATTACTATGATCACAATTGAAATGTTCTACTACTTTACGAACAGACATCTCTTGTGAAGGAGACATTGTCCTCTTCGAACGATTTCTCGAAATCTTAATTTCGAGTATGTAATCAGCTTCACCCATGTCTATCACATCAAAGTTAGAAGAAAATCAAACTTTGATTTTGACAAGTAGTCCTATGTTATTTACGGCCAAGAGTATGTCATCAACATACAAAGTGATGATGACAAATTCTTACCTAATCGCTTAACATACACAGTGATCTTCGTGAATCACAATAAAATCATTTTCCATGATAGTATTATGAAAACGAATATACCACCATCTAGATGATTGCTTAAGGCTATAAATTGATCTATTCAATTTGCAAACCTTGTGTTTGCAGCCTTTTTGGATATAGCCCTCAGGCTGAATCATATAGATTAATTCATCCAATTCTCTATAGAGAAAAGCAGTCTATACATTCATTGATATAATTCTAGATTCATGTTAGCAATCATAGCCAAATGACCCTATGGACGTAAATCAAACAACAGCAGCAAAAATCTACTCATAGACTATTCCTACCTGTTGCTTGAATCCCTACACAACCAGACAAACTTTGTATCTTTCAACATTGTCTTCTGCATTGCTCTTGACCTTGAGAATCCACTTATTCCAAATAGTCTTACGTCCTTTAGGTAGATCAAACAGATTCTAAACTTAGTTTTTGGTCATGGAAGACATTTCTTCCTCTATCGCATTAATCTACTTAACCTTTTGTGGAGATGACTATGCACCAGACACATTTCTAGACTCATCTACATCCTGAAGTATGGTCAGTAGAACTTCACTTGAATCACCAAGTATGCATTATCCTCACCTTCGATATTACATCGTCAGTGTGGTGTGCTAGTTCTACTTACGAAATTCTTGATTCTGATAAATATCTCTCATATATTTATCGTATCCAGGAACCGTACTAATACCAGGCAGAAATTCCGCACTCCCACTGGAATAGGGAACTATAAGCCTTTCAGGATTAAGACAAACTTTCTTCCGGACCATGTTGAGATAAAAAGTCATAACTTTCTGTCTCAATTCTCCCACTCGGAAGAAGGGGTCTAAAAATTCAAGGTTTTTACTAACCTCTCTCAATCTAAGAAATTCATTCTCCAAAAAATGACATTATATGATTCAAATTCTGTTACTTGTCCGTTGTCCAGTTCACATATGAACTTGTATCCTTTAGATATTTTAAAATACCTTATAAGGACACTTGTTCTACCTGTCGGTCCTAATATACCGAGAGCACTTGAGGTAGAATAGACTTAGGACACATACCCCCATAGCTTAAAATAGGATAAATCGAATTACCGATCTGTCTATATTTCATCAGGGATGGTAGTAACAGACTTAGATGGTACATGATTAAGAACGTATATGGCAGTTAGGAGCACATCTCCATATTGGCATATTTGCCTCTGCTATTATAGATCTAACCAAGTCAAGAAGGATTCTATTTCTTCTTTCAGCAACCCCAATCTATTGGGATGTACAAAGAATGGACAACTAATGTTCAATTCTTTTCATAACATAAAGTGCCCTACAATTCATCAGAAAGATATTCACGGCCGCGATCAGTTCGCAAAACCTTTATCTTTCTATCCTTCTGATTCTCAACAAAACTCATGTATGTCATGAAGCAAATTAATGCCTCTGACTTGTGAAAAATCAGGTATATCAGACTATATCAAAAATAGTCATCAATAAAGGTGAAGTAACATGCACTATGTGCTGCCCTCACATTCATTTGACCATATGTGTTAGAGTAGACTAATTGAAATAGAAATTCATTTCTAGCCTTAGTACCGAAAAGTTTTCTTGTACTCTTTCCTTCTAGACAAGAAACGCTTCTAGATATAAGATAGACTTTCTATATTACCTAACAATCCGACCTTAGCTGGATAGTTTAAGCGATCTTGGCCCACATGGCCTAGTTCAGAATGCCACAGCTTAATATCATCTTTCGACGAATTTATGTTAATGACTAAGGAGTTACATTCACTAGGATCAATATCCATCATGAAAAAATTTCCCGATCTATATCCAAGGCTATAATAGGCATTATCCAAATAAAACCTAACAATGTCATTCTCATACGACAATTAAAAACTAGAGACATCAAAATAGATATAGAAATCAGATTCGTTTGAATATCTGGAATAAACATGTCATGTAAAAAGAGAGTACACTGACCACGAGGGTGCAATTTACAAGTGTCCAAACCCTTCACATTCACAGACAAGTTATTACCAACAAAATGGTTTTTGTTCCAGTCGACAATTGTCGATATTCTACAAATGAACTATGATCTCTAGCTATATGGTCTATTACTCCTGAATCTATCATTCACATAGAATGTGATTCAACAAGGAGGTTGCAAGAAGATATATTAAGCTCATTAGAGTTTAAATGTACCTACTTAAGTATATTGCAATCTCTTGCAAAATATCCCTTCTTATGACAGTTATAATATTTCACCTCAGAAATATTAAACCGTCTCTATTTCTTAGACCTTAAGCTATCTACTTTAGGTCTTAAGTTTTTAGCCCTTGGATTTTAAGAACCCTTATTCTTTCCTTTTGTTATTCCCATAGCTATTCAAACTAATCAAATAAGCTTCGGGATAAGATATCATAGCAAGAAGACGATCTTTTTCTAATTCAAGGTACCTAGCAATATCTACGGATATTGCTAGGTTATCGGAATGAGTAAGGTTCATCTATATTTGTTCTTAGCTTGGAGGCTTGGAACGAAGGATAGAGTGAATCTGTTGCTCACTGCTAAGTACGTGATCATCCTCAGCCATATCACTAATTATGTTGGACATCATCCTAAAATGTTGCCTCATAGTAATTTCGGGACATTTCTTAAAGGTGTCAAACCTTATTGTCAAAACATAAAGCCTTGACATAGAAAGCTTATCGAATTTACTTTGAGGGCATCCCAAAGCTCTTTCGCATTTTCACTAATGCAAAATTGCCTTGTGATGTTATCCATCATAGAACTTAACAATTTCAAATGAGCAACATAGTTTTTTTTATCCAGACAGCATAGACATGACAATCACGCTTATGTTGTGCAGTGTTGCCTATATCAGGCTCTAACAAAATCATATATACTAGTTCGAGAACCTCTTGTTCTTTGAACATGTACTAGATTTTCATGCTCTAGAAAAAACTGACATTACTATAGGGAATTTAAAATATAAGAACACATCAGAAGTTTTATTTAGGCAATATGAACCAGTTTACTATAATATCATAACTTTAATGACACATAGTCTTTGATTAGTCTCGAAATCGAAGTAGGTCGCTAGAGTGCTTCCCATTACCATTCAACATTTAATCTTCAACTAAGGTCATAAAAGGTTCACATATAGCAAACTCAAGTGGTACATGAATAAAATAAACACAATTTATTTATTCATATAGTGCAATTGTATGTAAACACGCATACAAAAACGCAAGTATACAGTTGCATAATAAGTACAAAACTAATTACACAAGTAACAAATACAAAATATGTTACCAACTTTTATACATATCTGAGGTTGTACAAACAAAAGTACAAACTAAGTCAGAAAAAGGTACACAACCTATTGTACAAAAGTGTGCACTAGACAACGCAAACCTAATCATACATCAAACCCTAAAAGGGTGTCCTGGAGTTCAAATCTTAGAATCTAGATCCATTTCTGGATTAGTTTCATTAGATTTTAACAGAATAACATATTAACATACAATGGTTAGACTTCCAAGCATAGTTGTCGATCGCGGCCGCGTCAGCCGCGATCGCGCCACACCGCGACAAAACTAAGGAGTCCGCATCGCGCCGCGTTGAAGCGGAGCAAAAGTGAAAAGCGGCCGGAGCGGCCGCATCCGGGAGCGGCGCGGAGCGGCCCGACGCGGGTTGGAGCGGCCGCTCCACCGTTTCCTCCCTGTTTACAAAGCTCCTGAGATTGTAGTTGTACAGCGTTCGACCTCGAGGCTTGGAACCTCGATAGAAGGAGACGTTGAGGTGAGTAGCTGAAGTCCTGATTGAGATTGTGATATGAGTTGCCTTAATTTGCTCGATTGGGATTTCAATTGCTGAGATTGGGCTTCAATCATAAACATGACGTGATGTTAGCTTGGAAGTTAAATGGAGAAGTAGGAGAGAAGATAAGAGAAAGAGAACAAATGATACCAACGAGAAGAAGACGGATAGGGAAGAAGGCAGAGACGAGTACATAGTAGATATTTTTTATTAATTCATTTTTCTCTTCCCTACAGGTGTTGAGCTGCCCTTTATGAATTTGAAGAGACAAAGATAGGAGTATAAAACGACAAGTCTAGATACATTTATAGAAAATAAATAAAAATAAATGATGAATTTAATTATTAAAAGCATGCATTAAACTCGTTTGGTTTGATAACAATTAATTAATGTGAGAAGAGATTTAGTTACGGATTTAAACTTCAAAATCTTAAAAGTGTTCATTTTTTTTTGATTAATTTGCATTTGCATGAATATTATGATTATATGCAAGTATTTATTTTTTAAAATTTTAATTTTTAGTTTTTAATATTTATTAAGTATTTATTTTTAATTATGAATAATATATTTTTTTTAATTTTTATGGATGTGATGAAGTTATGAACTAATTTTTGGATGTGATGAAGTTATGAACTAATTTTTGTTACATTAAACTAAGTATGTATTTCTATTTATGAAGAATTTTATTAGCGTCCGCGTCATGAAAAAGCGCCCGCGTCGCTCCACGTTACTGCGCCCGCGTCAATTTTAGGGTAGCCGCGTCGCGCCGCGTCAACCGCGTTGACAACTATGCTTCCAAGGTTCACCACAGTGAACGGACTTGAGTCCAAAATCCATTTGAACAAGAACAAAGGAAACACATAAGTGTATTCCTTAGCCGAGTAACGGGTTATCTCAAAACCGTTTCTCAATTTCAACACTTCTCCCTTAAGATGCTTTTGTGCCCTAAATGCTTCAAAAGCATGACAAGAGCAACCTATTGGTTGTACACTAGAGGATTCCAAAGACTACTCATGTCTTATTGGATTTTAAGGATCGTTAGCAAGTTATGAAACATTGCTAGTCAATCCTTCCCAAAAATGTAACCACCAAAACAAATGGCATCTTGCATATATTTATGCACTGTATTGATATGTTCAACTAGCATGTATATATTATCCTTGGGTATCTGAGGCGGTAAACGCCTTTACATAACACGTTGTCTCAAAAACTAAGTGTTAATGTTTGGATAACTCCAGGTAGACATCGTTATCTAACAACTAATGCCAAATAATTTTTGGGTCAAATCACATATTTCCCAAAAATAAGATTGAAATTTAAATTTTCAATCTTCCGATGATCCGTCGTGTGATTTATGCTGTCTAGTAATTTTTGGAACATATTCTAAAAATTATTTAGATTTTTTAAAACAATCACATATTTTTTTAAAAAATCTATATAATTTTGAATTTTGATCGAATAAAATAAATTTATTCAATCAAAAACAAAATAGTACCAAATTATGACTTAAAACGAATTTAAATCAAAATTTGGGATTTAATCGAATTAAAACATGTTCTTAAAGGACTAATTTAAAATTCAATTAAATCAAATCCGTACCAAATTAGGATGTAAAACAAATTTAAATCAAAATTTAGGAGTCAATTAAATTAAAAAATTGTCCTAAAGGACCAATCTTAAATTCAATTTTCAAAAACAGTACCAAATAAGGACTTAAAACAAGTTTAAATCAATATTCGGGACCAAATCGAATTAAAAACATCCCCGAGGGCAGGGCCCGCTCATAAACCATTGAGCTGGGCTCGCCCGAAGGCAGGGCCCGCTCGTAAACAGTTCAGACCAGCTTATGGCCGCTCGTGGCTCGTAGCCCGTAGCTCACAGCTCGTGGCACGTGACACTGATTACGGTTTACGGGGAGCCCCTATTTATAGGGTTGGAAGCAGCTGAACGTAAGCTGCTGAGTCAACAGCTTGCTTTCATGCTTATCCATTAGGATAGTGTGTATCCATTCGCTGACGTCAACGCCTATCGACACGGATAATACCGGTTCACTAACCAGTACAATATCCGGGTCCAATTGGCCCGAGCCCAAATTCGCATGATGAATGCAATTCGGGCCCGGAGTCCAACAGGACTCACTCAATTAATTCAAGAGTTGGGCCTATTTATAGGTTTAGATGATCCACCTACTATTAGCCTAGAATTTATTGTAGGATATGGAAATTCCTAAATGGTATCAGAGTCAATTGCTCTTACAAGACTCATGACCCGTTCTGTCAGCACAAGCCCCGTTTGAATGCACGAGAGGCCATGAAGCCTGTGCAGACTTTAGTTTGACGGATTTCGTTTAAGGGGGCGTGTTGGAGAGAATCCCAAACCTGAAGTGGCAAGTGTGTTGGGCCTATTTATAAGTGTGGATAATCTAACTTTTCAGTACCTTAAGATTTTTGGTAGAATATATAAATTCCTTTAAATTCAGCATTTAATTACTAAAATTATGAACTAGCAGAAATAAGACAGTTACACAAGAGTTCACGGCAAGGGGAATAAGCTAATGCTGAAGTAAAAGATGTCTGAATGCTGCGATTAGAACTAATCTAAAAGTAGGCATCACGAATCCAGCTTCAAGCTGGCAAATTAGTCGTCAAATTAAAAGGACAAACACATATTCTCAGCCAAAACATTTGGAATCAAACTACAACACCAGGAAAACCCCAATACCAACAATTTTGTCTTGAATCCTACAAAAACTTACATTAAAACCAGAGAAACTGAACCCATTAACCAGACAACAGCATCAAGTTTGAGTTAAAAAATATTGAAACCCACACAAACATAGCACCAGAAAAAAAATTCAATGAAGTGGTTTAGGATGAACAATATGATAATTTTCACCTTGAAATGCTCCAAAGGATACTTGATTTCGCTGAGATTGATTTGGCCCTGCAATACAATGGCCAATCAATGTCATTGACGAAGCATACTTTGATAGACTAACCAAGTATAGAAACTACGTGGCCAATTATTCATGAATGAGAAAAAAGCGATTACCTTATAAGATTCAACAAATTCTGGGATATTTTTGGTTGATTCGGGAGAGTCCTTCTCCTTTCCTTCCCTCTCGGAAATTGAACGCAAGAGTTCTTTAACCCCTATATTTAAGTAATAATTGCATACCATTCAGAATATTCCTAGACCCGAAATTAAAGAACTCTTCATTAAGGGAGGACACGTGCCTTAATAATTCCATTTCCACAGCCAAATTCAAAATAATTTCAATATAAGATAGAGAGCAACAACTTTTAGGGATTGAAAGTAATAAATTATTAAATTATACCTGAGTCCATGAGACAAAGACCTAACTTTGATTGGTAGATTGCCCTCATTGATAAAACAATCTTCCCATCAATTATCTCCTCGACCAGTCTCTTTGTTCTCCTGTCGACCACCTGAAGCACCAAGCTCACAGTTGCACTAAAATGTTTATAAGCAGATAACATGTAGATGAGTGGCCACACAAGATTTAATCGGAAAAAAGGAGCATATTCAGTATAATGTTGCGGCACCGATTGACGAGAAGACCATAAAAGGGCCTATTGTCAATGTTGAGTTGTGGCGAGAAAGTTCGGAGGGCCAGCGTACGCTGGGGGGGTCCAGAATGCGGGGCCAGCATCCGTTGGGCACCCAGCGTACGCTGGGTGCTGCTGCTATGACAGAATCTCCTAATCAGCTCGGGACTCGTTTTGGACTCCTATTTCGACCTAGATAGGTTTTTCTTGTATCCCATGTTTTGTCCACTATATAAGGACATGTTACTAGGGTTTATGTAAGGTTTTGTAACTTGGTTCCCATCAATAAAAGTTCTCCTTTCTCGCCGTGGACGTAGGCATTAGGTCAAACCACGTTATATCCTTGTGTCCGTGTTCTTTTGCTGTGACTTTGTTCCCGCGTTGGTGTTGTGCGATCCTAACAACTGGTATCAGAGCTTTTTGGTGAGAGGAAGATGGACGGCGCGAAGTTTGCTCTTGTGAAGTTCGATGGTTCGTCGAATTTCGGGCTGTGGCAAAGGCGTGTCAAGGATCTCCTCGTGCAAGAAGGGATGGTTGTCGCGCTCTCGGAGAAGAAGCCCGAGAAGATGGAGGACCAAGAGTGGAAGGAGATGACAATTCGCTCGTGCTTGACGGACGACGTGATGTATCACGTGATGGATGAGGAGTCCCCAGCTGAGGTATGGAAGAAATTGGAGGCAAGGTATATGTCTATTGTCGAACAAGCTTTATCTTAAGCAACGGTTGTACGGGCTAAAGATGAAGGAGGGCTAGGATTTGAGCCAACATATTAACGGTTTCAGTCAGCTAGTGAGCGACTTGAGAAAGGTTGATGTGAAGTTCGAGGAGGAAGATAAGGCGTTGTTGCTCCTGATTCCTTACCGGGTTCCTACGAGAATTTGGTTACAACTCTGACAGTGGGAAAAGAGTCCCTGGAGTTGGAGGAGATCACAAGTGCTCTTTTAGGGTTTCATCAAAGGAGGAAAACCGGAGATGAACGCCCAGAAGCGCTGGTTGTGAGGGGTAACCATGGTGATCGAGGAGGAAAAGATGGAAAGGGATCCAAGTCAGGGTCAAGGAGGTTTAGGGGAAATTGCTATGAGTGTGGTGAAAAAGGCCACCTGAAGAAGGATTGTCCAAGAAAAACTCGGGATCGCGAAGGAGGGTAGGGTTCCATGAATGTTGCCTCATGTTCGAACTGGGTGGATGGTGACTGTCTTTCTGTTTTGTCAGGTCCAAAGCATTCAGATTCCTGGATTTTGGATAGCGCCTGTTCCTTTCACATGACGCCCAAGAGAGGGTGGTTCAACACGTACGAGTTTGTTGATTCAGGGATGGTGACTATGGGTGATGGTTCCGCTGCTAAGATCGCCGGCATAGGAGATATCCGAATCACGATGTGGGATGGTGTCGTGGTAAAGTTGTGTGGAGTTAGGCATGTTCCAAAGTTGGAGAGGAATCTGATCTCATTGGGAGCCTTAGATTGTGGCGGGTACGGCTACAAGGTAGTAGTCGGTCTAATCGAGGTGGAGAAGAATGCTGTGATGGTGATGAAGGGTGAAAGAGATTCGGAATTCCTACAGGTTAGTGGGGCGCACTGCTGTAGATGGAGTCACATCCTTGTGTTCTGAGGGAGAGGCAAGTAGCTCAGGTCATGTGAAGTTGGTTCGCGTGAGGGAGCAAAGGCTCGACATGGATGGTTTGAGTGGAGTTGGGATTCGCAGAGACATGGATAGCAAGCTATGGTCGCTTTGTGGAGGCATGGTTGGCGGGAAGTCAAGGTTGTCTCGGAAAAGCTTTGTTAGCTGGGCCCCGCTATGGTTGTCTAAAAGGACGTGCACGTCAAAGATGTCCGGTTGGCTTGGCATTGGGCATGAAAAGCCATTGGTGACATCACGCGCGAGTCGGGTATCTCACTCAAGGCCGAACTTTGGTGTTCGAAGCATGTTGAGGGTTCTACTAGGTGGAACAAAAGGTTGCCCATTGTACGCTATGACAGATAGCATTGGTTTGTGGCAAGGTAATTTGGCGGAAGAGCAGTTCGAGGTTGCGGAGCATGGGGCTGACCGGATAATAAAGGGTACGTCTATTGGTGGCAAGGTTGCTTCTGCAAGGGGACTCGCTATTTTGGGTTCAATGGAGACTGGAGGGTATAGGCTAAGTAAGCTCGGAAGCTCGAGCTTTGGGGCTGGCTCTAAGTGATTGAACGAAGTGCGCGAGAAAGTTGAGATGGTCTTATTGATGATGGCGATTATCTACGGTTGATGGAGTGAGTCGGCAATCGAGTCGAGTTTTGCCAAGTTCTCATGGTTCTTCATGGGGGAGTCTTCATCAAGGTAGAGTTTGTTGAAGTTCGGGTGGAACTTCATGGTTTCTCGCACCGGATGATTTCTCACCAAGGTGGAGATTGTTGAGTTGTGGCGAGAAAGTTCGGAGGGCCAGCGTACGCTGACAAGCCAGCGTACGCTGGGGGGGTCCAGAATACGGGGCCAGCATCCACTGGGTGCTGCTGCTGTGACAGAATCTCCTAATCAGCTCGGGACTCGTTTTGGACTCCTATTTCGACCTAGATAGGTTTTCTTGTATCCCAAGTGTTGTCCACTATATAAGGACATATTACTAGGGTTTATGTAAGGCTTTGTAACTCAGTTCCCATCAATAAAAGTTCTCCTTTCTCGCCGTGGACGTAGGCATTAGGCCGAACCACGTTATATCCTTGTGTTCGTGTTCTTTTGCTGCGACTTTATTCCCGCGTTGGTGTTGTGCGATCCTAACAGTCAATAGCAGCGTTATAGCGATACAACGGGGAAACCACCATCCCCGCTATGCTATATGACAACTAAACGAGATGGACGGTGGTCGTAGCGGCTGCTATAGCTATAAACATGTCTTTTTTAATGAGAAATTCCTTAAATGCCCTTAATTTTTAAATTTTATTTATTTATCGAAAGCATAAAGATAATTTTTTAGGTCATAAAGTGTCGGAATAAAAATGTTGATACCCTAATTTTTAACCATCCTACACTCTCTCCCCGGCTTTCCCTCTTTCTCCCATTTACCTCATCTTGGACAAAGAAGAAAGTCATCTCCTTTGCCGGAAAATCCATCGCCGGGACAAGTCATCTCCCTCCGACGTCGCCTATGGTATTAGGTAATTGTTTATTCCTTTTTTCAGCTTTTATGTGCGCTCTTAAGTTTTGGGTACAGCGGGTGTTGGGTAATTTAGTAAGTTTTCCCTAATATTTATGTCGTGTCTTATTAGTTGCTATGTGCGAACAAGAGTTTGGGTAAGTGTTTGTGCGTGTTATGTTGCTATTTTTTGGGGTAATTAGATGCTAGTCTTTAATTTTGTGTATTTTTTTGTTTTTGAGTATTTATGTTTATTTTATACAATGATTATCTTGCTATTATACCACTACTCGGTATACCGCTATAACATTTTTATAAAGTTACTGCTAAGTAGCGCTATCCGAAATTGACAACAGAGAAAGCACCTAAGACAAACACGAGGATATACACCCGTAAACAACAGGAACAAAGGGGGACAGTCAAATTTGGAAGAATATGGGGGAACCAAGAGAAACATGGCAAGAAGGATTTTAGAGAACATGAGCATTTCTACCTATTATCTCAAGAGTACAATGGTGCACAAGGTTTCATATAGCCAACCCGTTGTTGTCGTGTGAAATCCTCAAGCTACCATGGAAAAGAATTATCGGGCATACGAAAGCTCCAGAACCTTACAGTAGTGAGTAGGTAGATCCTTTCATCTTATAAACCAACCTATCTCATTTGCAATTTCCAACGTGGGACACTCTTCAACATGCCCTCTCAAACGAAGTCCATCGGGTTAAAGTTTATATGGACCTAACACCGATCTCGTACTTTTGAACGGGAATTGTGCGAGCATATGGATCATGGTTCGTTAGAGCAACTGGCTCTTATACCATAAGGAATTTCCATATCCTACCTAAAACCTTATAATAATGAGTAGGTAGATTATTCAACTTATAAACCAATTTATCCTAATTGCAACTTACGATATGAGACACTCATATCTAATATTGCTAATCCTTGCCAGCCTAGTTGAGAATGATTCGCTTCAACAGGAATGAAAGACTACTGATATTGCTAATATTGTGCACCGCAGTTGTAATATAAAACCCTACAGTACGTCCAGTATAGGATAACAACGTTGTACCAAGAATGAACATACCACAATATAAGAAGCGCTTGAGCCAGAGTTCAAACCCACGTCATAGGAGGAGAAGTGGACCCATTCGCTTAATTTAAAAGCCCACCTATTGGAAAAAATTGTTAAGAGCATTAAAATCAAGTTCAAGATCTACAGGCCACAAAATCTACGAATAAGAAAAATTGGGAAGTTAGGTATTTCACATTATCATTAAAGCATCTACACATCTTACCCATAGGAAGCCTGCTTATCAGTCAGAAATCCTCCAGTCATTAATTGACTTCCAGTTCCTTCATCGAAACACAGACTTAAATGAATTACAGTATTCAAACGATCAAAAGCTTCAAGGGACTCTCCACAAACGGGGCAGCAGTTTACGAGTGGTTCCCTGCAAAGCATATGTAGTTTGTAATGTATCATAAGAGAGCAAAGCTGCTGGGTACTTTCTGCTCTAGCACAAAGCATACTGAAGATTTCCTAAAGGGAAAAATTAGATAAGAAAAAACTTAAGAAATGTTACTTCATGTAGACACTTTCAAGAGCTCAATGTAGATAAATAGCAAGCTTCTCAACTCAGATTGCAGAATATAGTACATATTTGGATGTAAAATGTGCAATGGACAAAGTAGACAGTTGATATTTCTATTTTCAATCCTAAAGTTTTTGGAACCAACAATTCACACCCGTAGTGTAAGCTAACAATATTCCCCCTGAAATTGCCACTTGACAAAGACTTTGTTTCTAGCTGATAAATGAGTCATTAACATCCATTACAAAAGCACTTTAGCCTTGGAAGAACTAAAGCAACATGGACTCCGAAAACTCCAGAAAGCTAGCAACACAGCCTAAAACAAGGAGGAACAGAAAAAGAGAACAAAGCATACTTCAAGTTATTAGCAACAGAAGAGAGTTGTTTTTCTCTTCCCCGGTCAATATATTCCCTTACTTCTTTCCCTCGACAATAATTCTGAGACATAAAAAGAACAAGAATTTCTAAACCTGTCACAATATGCATAAAATACCATGTTTACTCGAAAGAATTTCTAAACCTGTCACATGATTGTGATCGAGAATATTAATAATCCCGGTCCTGCTCCAAAGTAACCCCTTCTTATTTTCTATGATCAAGAAATTAAAGTTAATATATAAAATTCACTGAATGCTTGACTTTAGAGGCACATGTTGTAAAGATTCACACAAGGAAAAACATGAGAAATGAAAAACCAGAATGATTAGAAGCAAAGTTTTATATCCCACAATATAGGAGAAATTACTTTTCTTGTTGAATAGCAAGAAGGCCAGCCAACTCATCCATGCTTACATTCCCGTCTCCATTCTTGTCAGCAGCTTTGAAGAGCTCCTCTTTCTAGTAATCATTTTAAGAAATTCAGTAAGGAATGGCAAAGCTCAAAAGCCTCAAGTAAGAACTACGACTGATATCTTAAGCCAAATTCTAAGCCCCAATCATTGTAGAAAACAAAAACTGAAAAACTTCAACTTGAAACTTTATTTTTAACAGACAGCTTTAGATTGAATTTCAAATTGTTATTTGAAAACCTTTAGAATGATAACCAGATTACCATATTCAAAACTCTGTTAAAACTCAACAAACTGCAGTATATGAAAAATTAATAAACCAAAAGAGAAAGATATTGTATTATTGAGGTACCAAGTCAGACCTTGTCAATAGCTACTTGGTTGCCAAAAGCCTTGATCAAGTCCGAGAACTCAGAGAATGAAAGCAGTCCATCCTCGTTGAAATCCTATAAGGTAGAAAAGTGCTTTTAGGCAAGATAAGAGGTTTTGAAAGCACTCCATCTCATTTTCAATTGGGGCCTAGACGAATGAAAAGGAAAAGAGCAAACTGTTACAAAATCATACTTGATGAATGAAATGGTATAGTGCAAACGGTTTCAGAATCATAGGGTGATGCAGGGACAAGTTATGGTAATAACTAGAGCTGTAAAAGATACGAAGGAAGAGGAAATGGATAAGTTTAGCTCATCCATTATCTTCCAAAGAGTGTAAAGCAACATGCTGTTGCCCCTTTTCTTCCGCTGCATCGACTATTGGGTTGTCAAAAAAGTGATTTTTACTTCCAGCAGTTACTAACGTCCTTGATTACCATACACTACACATTCTCAAAAAAAAGATTACCATACACTACACCAGTAAGACATCCAGGAAAAGTATCCTGCTAAGAATCATTTTCATTCCTTGCATTCCATTAAGAATACAAGAGAACTTGGGAGAATTGGTATTAGTACAACTGTTACGTATCTTAGAACACTGCTCCAGTAAGTAGTATTATGAAAGAAACAGTTTCAAAGTTCAAACTAATATCAGGTATACAAAACATACCACAATGGACAAGACGCGCCTTGCAAACTGCTTCTCAGTTTCAAATGGGTCCTGCACAAATGCAGTAGCAGTTTAACAATATTACTGATCCAAATGAAGAGTTCGCTATTATAAACTGTAGTTTTTTATACACACCTCAACACTGCACGAAAGTGAAATTTTCCCAACCACTATCCCTGTAGATGGATCAAGAAGCTCAAATGTTTCAAATTCGGAACAGGATTCCTACAAAATTTGGATGTGGACAACATTATTAAAATAATGAAGTAGGTCCTCTTTCACTAATAACAATCCAAGACCTTAACCATCTGGTAAGAAGTTACAGCATGTTCCAACATATAGCTTGATTAAAGGAAGATCATGCATGTTAACCCAAATCATTGTCCCGAATTATGTAATAGATTTAAGCATAAGAATAATTGGAGCTGCTTACATGTGTTAGAAACTCAAGAAGATCAATCTCACAATATCCAACAAGATTGCTCTTTGATATTCTATTAGTCTGCAAAAAAAGAAAGAAATCAATTTATCTGGCATAGCTCGAAGCGTGGATCAGTAGGAATTCGGAAATAGAGACTCAATCAACGCAACTTCCGCTACGTGAAATGAGTTTGTCCTAAAGCTAGAACAGCCAGCTGAGGGCTACCAAAATACACGAATGAACTCCGTTTGACGAGACAAGATAACTTGTTTCAAATTCGGGAATAAACTTCGATGATTCTCATTATTGGTCTAGCACAGATATAAAGAGAGGCGGGATAAGTGGCGAAATTAAAGGGAGAACATCAACAATCCCCTTCAGTCAGTCGTTACCCTCTTTAACCTCCCCATTATTGGCGTTTTAATCTTGCCTTAATCATCTACTCGCATTAAAGGAGAGTTCAAGTCACGGTTCATACAAAAATTAAAGGGAAAATTAGGCTAAAGTCCCTGTCCTTTGGTCATTCAACCATTTTTGCCCCTGCTGTTTGAAAACTACCCTTTTAGTCCCTACTGTACAAAATAACGCACATGTTTAGTCCCTAAAAATCAACTTAATTTTTTTGTATGACCATTTTGCCCTTCGTTTGAAAATTTAAACCAAACTCAAAACCAAAACCAAACCAAATCAAACCTTTCTTCTTCAAACCCAAACCAAACGGATCTCCAATCTAGAAACCAATCCGTGAAACACTCCCCGGATGCCAACCGAAAAGTGATGATCGACCTTAAGGAGGTGGACGAAGTGTTGGAGGAGATCGGGATCAGACAAGTGGGAGGCGAAGCGGGAGAGGGAGAGGACGACCTTGTCGCGAACGACGGTCTCCTCGATAGAGTAGAGAGATTCGAGAGGGGGGAGGAGGGAGGGGGCATGGTCGGGGCCGCCGACGAGGGGGACGAAGCTGCCGAGCTCGTCGACCATGGCAAGGAGGACCTCGTCGTCGTCATCATTATTGTCAGAGAGGAAGGGGAGGAGCTCGTGGCAGGTGCGGTCCTCGTCGAAGGTGTGGGCGATGGTGGAGAGCTTGCGGATCGAGTTGAGTCAGAGTTGGATGTCGTTGTTCTTTAGCTCATCGATTAGGACGACGATCGGGTACAGCGGCTCCTCCATCTTCTTCTTCGTCGTCGCCGTGTCGGGGAAGAGAAGGCGGTATGGCCGTAATGGGTTGGGTTTGGTTTCTATTATTTGGATTGATTGGTTTCAAAATAATTTGGTTAGATTAGATGCGGTTCAGGTTAGTTTTTTGGGACAAGGGCAAAATGGTCATACAAAAAAATTAAGTTGATTTTTAGGGACTAAACATCTGCGTTATTTTGTACAGCAGGGGCAAAAATAGTTGAATGACCAAAGGACAGGGACTTTAGCCTAATTTTCCCAAAATTAAAACAAGAATGCCATGCAAGCCATGCAAACGTGAGAAGTTCTTACAGCATCCTCTCCGCCTTGACATCATGCTTGTCCCCGAATAGCAAGTGATGTAGCTAAAGCGTAGTGAATGGACGAACTAAACAAATCTTGAATCAATGAACCGATAGAACTTGCAATCAAATCCTTCCGAATTTGAATTGGAAGTGAGCTTAACGAATTAAGCGGCCAGCAATAGGGCAAAGTTAGAACGTAACACATGCAAATCCATGTTCAGCTAGCAACGGATGCAACCGAGCAGCTGAAAGCTCGCCTTAAAGTCAGGCACGTGAACAACTACGCAATTAAGCCTGCCATGCACTACGTGATCCATGCATGCAGTATGTACGTAACCAAATTCAACTTACATAAAACACAATGTGCACACACGCACTTATTCAAACAAAAACTAGGTAACGCTCGGATGTTCCTACATCATCCTCCCTTCTTAGGTTGAAGCTTGTCCTCGAGCGAGGAGACGTGATGGCACATGAAAGGCATCAAAGTATGGAGTAAGGTCCGCCACATTGAAACTCTTCGAGACTCCAAATTCATCCGGTAGGTCCACTATATAGGCATTATCACTGATTCGCCTTAGAATCTTAAAGAGCCCAAATTTCCGAGGTTGTAGCTTCCCTCCCAAGTTGCTAGGCATCCAGTCCTTCCGAAAATGAACCATGACTTGCTCACCCGGTTGAAAAATTTGCTCGTGCCTGTGCTCGTCAGCTCTAGCCTTCACCTTGCTATAAGCTTCTTCCAACTTCTTGCGCACATCTTCAATGACAGCTTGGGATTGTGCCGCGAAATCAACGGCACTCGGATTGGCTTTAGAGGGCTTAGGCACTGAAGACACATCAACAATGTGATTAGGTTCTTTAGTATAAACTAAGGAGAATGGTGTCCTCCCTGTCACGCGGTGCACAGCTCCATTGTATGCAAATTCAGCCACGGGCAAGGCCAAATCCCACTGCCTCTTCATGTCATGGCATAAGCTTCGTAGCATACTACCAAGGGTTCTATTGCTGACCTTGGTCTGCCCATCAATTTGTGGATGCGCTGTCGTGCTGAATTGTAGAGTCGCGTCAAACATTTTCCATAGGGTCTTCCAAAAGCTTGCTAAGAACTTCACATCTCGATCAGACGTGATTGTCTTTGGGACTCCGTGCAATCTCACCACGTCCTTAAAGAAGTGCTTGGCAACTCCGTGAGCATCATTCTTCTTCTTGCAAGGAAGTGTGCCATCTTTGATAACCTGTCCACAATCACAAAAAAGGAATCCGCGCCACGAGGGATGCGGGGTAAGCCAAGTATGAAGTCCATACTGAGGTCTTCCCATAGCGCATTTGGAACAGGCAACGGTGTGTAGAGGCCTGTGTTGTGCACCGTGCCTTTAGTTTCTTGGCAAACTCTATAATGCTTCACCATGCAGGCCACATCTCTCGCCATCTTCGGCCAATAGAAACGAGCAACCAAGGCGGACATGGTCTTGTTCCTTCCCAAATGAGTTGAAAGACATCCTCCGTGCATCTCCCACATCAGTTGATCTCGGAGTGAAGCCTTCGGAATGCACAATTGATTTCTTTTCATAAGGAATCCATCATGCACAAAGTAGTCCGCCACTTCCTTCCCACTCTTGCATTGCTCCCACACTTCTCCGAAATCGTCATCTCCTTCGTAGATTTCCTTGAGGCAATCAAAGGCAGTGATAGATCCTTCCAACTCAACAAGCAAGTTCACCCTTCTACTTAAGGCATCAGCCACGACATTCTGGCTCCCACTCTTGTGTGCAATCTTAATGGGGAACTTTTGGTGCTCCACCTTGCATGCATGTGGCTACTTAGCTTAGACTGATCATTCAGGAACTTCAGGGCCTTGTGATCCGTAAACAACACAAATTCCTTCCCAATCAAGTAATGTTCCCATGTTTTCAAGGGTCTAAACACCGCGTAAAATTCCTGCTCATACGTCTATACTCACTTAACTTCTCACTAAAGTAAGCTATAGGACGCTTATCTTGGGACAATACAGCTCCAATCCCAATACCACATGCATCAGCATCAACATCAACATCAACTTGAAATAACTTAAAAAAGTCAGGAAGTGCAAGTACCGGGGCTGAACTCAACTTCTCCTTCAGCTCCTTAAAAGCTTGATTCGCGGCTTTTCCCCATTCGAACTTGGTTTGCTTCTTCAGCAAGGAAGTCAACGGTGCGGCAATTACACTGAAGTTGCGAATGAACCTTCGATAAAATGTAGCCAGCCCGAAATAGGCCACGATTTAATGGCCTCAATCTTTGACTGATCAACCTGCACCCCTTCTTTTCCCACAACAAATCCAAGGAACACGAGGCTCTCCTTCCAAAAGATGCACTTCTTTAGGTTCATAATAAGGCAATTACCTCGTAGAGCTTCGAACACCTTCTTTAAATGCTCCTGATGCTCTTCTTCGGACTTACTATACACCAAGATATCGTCGAAGTAGACGACCACGAATCAATCCAAGAATGGCTTCATGACTTGGTGCATCAGTCTCATGAAGGTGCTTGGTGCGTTTGTCAAGCCAAATGGCATGACCAGCCAATCGTACAGACCATCACACGTCTTGAACGCGGTCTTCCACTCGTCTCTTGGGCGGATCCATATCTGGTGACAGCCACTCTCCAAATCTATCTTTGAGAAGACAATGGACCTACTCATTTCGAGCATGTCATTGAGACGAGAGATAGGAAACCTGTACCCCACAGTAATCTTATTGATTGCTCGACTGTCCACGCACATCCTCCACGTACCATTTTTCTTGGGAACTAGAAGAGTTGGTACTCCGCATGGACTGAGATTCTCTTGAATGTGCCCTTTGTCAAGCAACTCTTGGACCTGATCCCTCAAGATTTGGTTCTCTTGTGGACTCATTCGATAGTGGGGTAAATTGGGCAGTGTTGCACCCGGAATTAAGTCAATTTGGTGTTGGATCTCTCTCAAAGGTGGCAAACCCTTCGGAGCTTCCTTTGGTGCAACTTCAGGGAACAGCTTCAATAATTCTTTAACTTGGTCCGGCAACTCCTCCATCTTCTCTTCATGTTGCGGATCAGGTTTCTTGACAACAAGCACGTGACATCCTCCAATTTCCTTCATCGAAGCAAGGAAAAGTGATGTAGGAACATCAGAGCTCACCACCAATTCTGATTGAAGCCCTA